>CATIWK010111210.1:0-17195 GCA_949634005.1 Mallotus japonicus
AAAAATAATCTAATATTAATTTCTAAATATTATACGGTACCAACAAAAAAATATAAAATAAGAAAAGAATAACAAACAATTTTATTTGATGTACACAAAATGCCAATTATTTTCTACAATAGTCATCCACATCTCCGTTACCAGATTAAGCACATATCAGTTCATCTCCGGCCACCCAAAATAATGATAATCAACAATCACAAAATGAAAAAAAGAAGAGATAGAGGAAGGAAGAATTAAAGATGAAAAAAATGAACAAAAAAGAAACAAGTATGATCAAAAGACGAATACATAAAAATAACAAGAAGAATTAATAGAGATCTCAATCCTTCTCCTCCAAGAAACCAAAGATCTACATTAAGCCGATGATATTGGAAGCTGAAACCCCATTTCTAGGCCAAAGTAAAGGCCAAGAAGCTTCCTGCCAGGACAGTTCCTGCGAGGATAACCCTGTCGAACCTAGCAGCAGCAAAGTTACCACCTGGTGGAGTTGGAGAAGCAGGACCTTCACCAGAAGGTGAAGGAGCAGTAGTGCCTGCAGGTGGTGGTGCAGGAGGAGAGGGGGTAGGGGAAGATGGGGGATTAGCCGGAGGAGTAGCTGGTGAAGGAGATGGAGAAGGTGTAGTTGGAGCTGGGGCAGGAGCTTTAGTTGGTGTTGGTGTTGGTGTTGGTGCTGGTGATGGAGTTGGAGTAGCTGTTGGAGATGGTGTCGGTGCTGGTTTTGGTGATGGAGTTGGTGAAGCACCTGGTGCTTGAGCCATGCAAGAAGTTGCAAGAACACCCAAGATTAAGAAAACTTTAAGCATTGAAGAACTCATCTTCGTAAATCTTTAAAGAATCTTTGAGAGAAATTAAAAGAAAGAAAGCTTTTGATTTTCCTGAAAGCAAGAAAGAATTTAAGAGGAGAAGGTTAGGGGAGTGAAGATAGCTAAAAGGGTATTGCAATATATATATAAGGAAGAGAAGAGAAAAAAAAAATATATATATATATGCAAATGCAATCAATAATATAATGTAATGTGAAGAGATTCCTCAAATCATTAAACAAAGTGTGAGTGACATATATTTATATATTTATAGTGCAATTGCCCCACTACATAACATGGCAAAGTGAATAATTGATTTTTCAAATATATTTTTAATTAATATAAAAATATGACAATTTTTCTATTGATCGACTATACAAATTAGATAAAAATTAATTTCACAAATTAATAATTATATAATTAGAATCCTACATTTTATTATATCTCTAACTTTCACTCTTATTTTTTATAGAGATCTTTTTTTGGTCATTGTTATTATTTGTTTCTTTACTCGAACTTTCTTCTTTCTTTCTGCGAAGATCAGAAACAGAAAAGACAATCAACAAGACAAGTCAGAAAATTACACCTATAATTAAGATTAGGGATGTTTTAGTAAATTAATAAGGTTAGAAAATTTAGGTTTAGGGGCTAATTTGACCTGGTTTTGCTGTAAAATTTACGTATACTACTACATAGACATGTGTTAATAGCTTAGAGGTGGGTAAGATGTCTTTGTCTATGCATCAACATTTGAAAAATAAAAATAAATAATAAATAAAAAAGTATAGTGACCTTCCTATTGTTCACAGACTGTCCACAGCGTTAACCTTTTCAACAACTCTTTAACGTGGTCGGTCGTATTACCTTAATAACCCCTTCTTCAATATTTTTGACATTTTCAGGTCCAATTATTGATTACTTGGATAACTTTTTTTTTTTTTTTGGAGCATTAGATTCCTTGGATAACTTTACAAGTTCCTAATGTTGTTTAGGAGACGTGGCAACAACCCATTTTGCCATTTGATCATAGCTTGATAAATGTAGAGTAAGTCAATGATATGGGTCCTAATACCCGTGTCGAATGATTACAACCTTTTTGATGGTGATCAATTTGTCCATTTGAAAACCTTTTACTTGATAACCATTAAGAAAATTATCTTGGTTGAATTTAAAATGAGAGAGTATAATGTGATTGATATTTTTATATTTTTATTTAACATAATTTAAGAGTGTGTTTGGTAAAATTTTGTAAAATTTATTTGTAATTTTAAATTATGTATGTTTAGTTTAAGTGAATTTGTTATAGAATTCCTTTGTAATTCCAAATTTAAAATTTGTATAATTGACTATAATTAGATCAAATTCTAATAAAATAGTTAAAATTTCTAAATGAATTTCACAACTTTTAAGTCTATACTTTTAAAATGACTAAAAAATCTCTCATTATTTCTATTTTCAAAGATATATATCTAACTAAAGGGGTTTTTTTTTTATCAAAATTAAAAATTAACTTGAATTTTAGGTTTATACCAAACACAATATAATAAAATATAAAATTTATTTAAAATATATTTTATAAACTATTCATTTGAACCAAAACATTTTATTAATAAAAATTTATTAAAAAATAAAATGATTTTTTTTTTAAATTGAACCAAACAAAGTGTACGAAAAATTTTATTACATTCTCTAAAATTAATGTTGATGATGCTCTAACTTTTATCGACTTTCCCACATAACGTCTTTTTGAGAGAAGAGATTCATAGTTAAGTACTTAATTAAAAAAAAAGTCATTTTTTTGTTGTGTTATCAATTATACTTTTTTTAAATTACTATATTTAAAATTCACTAAATTCTAAATAATTTAATTTAATTTAATTTTGAATATATATTAAAATTCAAATTTAAAATGTGATTCAAGTAAAAATGGTTTTTGCAACTAATATATTTTAATCAATTAAATCTTATTCAGATCAACAATGGATAAAGGAAAAAAGATTTTCTTGATGAAAATGAGCTGCTGAAAAAGGAATTTCATCTATAGATTGATTGTTTATAAGTATAGATCCTACCACGAAGGTGACCCATTTGTTTGTTGGTCCATAATACTACAAGTGGGATACATATAGTATTATTATTATAGAAGATTAGCTGTGTTATAGCCGTTTAATGGAGGCCATGATTGGGGAGAGAGAAATTAGAAGAATAATACAAATATACAATTGCTAAAGTAACCGTTGCAAAAGGGAAACACCTAACATGTTCATCCATATGTACAAACTCAAGTTTATGTTGCCCTAAAACGTGCATGTCTGCTTGTCGTGCTATGAACATGGAAAAAAAATAATAATAATTAAAATTTTAAATTGAGTTTTGGCTAAAATATTGTGCCCTAGTTTAGGTGAGGCCCCAAAGTGTTCTACTACCTTTGCTTTAAAGACATGTGCCTTGGGAAGGGTTTGAGGACACGTGTCCAACTGGGGTGTCCATTGTATAGTTTTTGTATGACACAGAATAAATGGTAGTTGAATATAGTGGGTAATGGAAATATTTTTTTCTGCTATAATGCAATCAAATATATTAGTATATCTTGTTTTTTTTTTTTTGGAACAATTATTACTATTATTATATCTTGTTTTTTTTTTTTGACCAAATATTATTATATCTTGTTGATTGCTAGTTTCTGGAATTGTGAATAGTTCGTAGCTGGCAAATGCTGGCTTGAATTTGGTGAAAGTTTTTTTTAATTATATTTGCATGCTTGTTGGAAAAAAATAACTATAAAAAAAGATAATTATTTAAAGAAAAAAAAAAGATAAGAGTGCATGTGGAAGAAAATTACTTAACCGTTGCAAATTAACTTTTTTTTTTAATTCAATGTATTTGGACGAAGTCAGTGATTGTGTCAAATAATTAACATCAAAGTAATCAAGCGGTAACTTCTTTTTAAATACATTTTAAGGTATAGAGTTTAATTTATGTCGTTGTCGATTTAAGAGGAGAGCATTGTTCTCTATTATATAATCTATCAAAATTTAGGTCATATGACTTTCCTATTAAAAAAAAACATCATCTTGCATTACAACTAATTTTTTCTTTATTTTTTAAATTGTAATCTATAAAATTCTAATTAATCCCGTTTGATTTAAACAAAATTATAAGAATAGTAAAAATTATTTAACAACTAATTCAACACAACATAATACCATGATTTGAATCTATCGAGACATTACTTAAACAAAAAACTATCAATTGATTTAACGGTTATTAGTTAATTAATTTTTCTAAAAATATAATTATATTCATGCACAAAATTAGAAAGATTCTAATTATTACAAAATAAATTTTACTTTGTAAGTAACTATTGCTGAATGTGTAAAAACGATCTCATACAACCATAATTGTAATAAAATAGGAATAAAGTAAAAAAAAAAATTATACATATTATTTATATCCGGTTTTCATCAATTGTGCATATGATCTAAAAAGTTAAAATATTTATAACTTTTTCAACAAGTTATTATTTTATAGTCAGAATTTTCGTGCATAGTTATAAAAAGAAAAAGATTATATATCAAACTCTACGCTTGTTGTTCAAAAAAAAAAAAAAAAAAAAACTCTACGCTTATAGAAATACTAAATTATGTTTACTAATGAACTTTACAGCCAAATTGAAGTTGCTTTTATATATTTTTAATTGAAGCTAATTAATATAAATTTGTAATTAGTGGGATATGACTACGCATAACATGCCTCATGAATCATGATGCGTGACTTTGCGCTGTGTAGCTGTTAATTAAAACTTAGATCTGCTGTTAGAAAAAAAAAATGAGTATAGTAAAAGCACTTCTATGTGATTGTTTGGCTAATTAATTTAGCCAAATATCTTTATGCTATGTTTATATGTAAGCGATGTAAATATAAATTAAATTTCTTATTTAGGAACTACATGGATTGAATTTGAAATGACATGATGTTATTTGAAATTCTTACATAGATGTCAAGTCAAATGCTTGCATCCAAACACTCTTTTTTTGAACAATTGAGAGATCAAGGGGAGGAGTGAGGAATCGAAATTATGACCTTATTTTACAATATTCATCACCTGAGCCATTAGACTACAAAGGGAGGATGCATTCAAACACAGTCTTAAGTTATTTAAAACATAGCAGCTATATCTAAATAATATCTAAAACTAACAAAATAAATAATTAATTAAGCCAATATAAACAGTGATTATGAACCCCAAATGTATAGAATACATGAAAAGTTTTAATTCTTTTCTTAGAAAAGAAGATGAGTACGTGTGTGTATTATACCGAGGAGTCTTTTTGCAATGAATGTGTGTTGTGTAACTACATGTTTTCTTTTCTTTTCTTTTTTTTCTTTTCGTTAAGCAAAAATCAATTTCAGAAATAGGGGGAAAAAAAACAACCCTTTCGGTTTTTGGTTCACGGAATCAAATCAAATAGGCTATGGATTCCCACCAGAAAGTGACAAGAAATTAATTTTTGTCAAAGAAAGGGCTGAAAATGTCAACTAATATTCGTGTATACGTTTCCATGGAAAGATTCTAACACAAGAGACAGGTAATGATGTTGAATCATATCCAAAAAATTAAATCATATCTTGATCAGAACAAGTCCACAGGAAATGAAGAGAAGGTAGGAAAATAGAAAAAGAGAAAGGAGGAACTCATCTTTTTAATCTAATTTTTCTTGAATCAGTAACACATTATATGCTTACCATTTCTTGTTCTTGGAATTTAGTCACTTTTTTTTTTAATCTTTAATCAGAAAGATTGTGTCATTTAAGCTAATTGTTAAACTTAAGTTTGAAAACGCAGCAAGAAATGCCAACTGCTCTTTGGACTTGCTGACTGAGTACAAGTTTAGGTTCAGGATTTCTGGAATAACATTATAATTAAGATAGAGTAAAAAATAAAATATTTTTACGAGGTCATGTGCTTTTTCAACCTCTAATTTTAACTTTAAGGTAAAGTCATTGCAAGAATAAATTAAAAGTAATCCTTACAAATGCCAGTGAAAACAGATAGCAATTTTATACATATATTAAAGAAAAAGAACAGAAGATTTCCAAATCAACCAAAGGCAAAACCTTTGTGCATCACAATGACAACTTGAGAGTGTGAAAACAGATATTCTGCCTTCTAATGGATGAACTTCAAAAGAAGCACATGCACCATTTCACTCAACACAGGTTGACCAAACCCTGAAAACAGGAGCAACGCTTTGAGTGGCAACAAAAAATGTAAACAAATTCATTGCTCCTAAGGGCCACTTTTTACATAACAGATTCATATCCAAAGAGACGTGAGAGAGGATTTTCAAAAGTCATCTTCATAACAATTGCAACAGATGCAACCAATAATGAAACTAATTTGGCACATAACTGGTATGTGCAATACTAGTGTATTTTTTGGCAGCCTTCAAAACTAGTATATCACAGGAGTGGAGGTAGACGAAGGTTATGCTATGCTTGAGGTTCATTTAATGGACAGAAACAAGTCCTTGTATTCCAATTTTTTGTAACGCAGAAATGTACACAGCTCAGGTTCCTTCTTAATAAAGTTCATCACTCAGTCAAAAGCCAAAACATAAGGACTTCCAGTTCAGCATGAAAAGCAAGAAAAGCAAATTCTCCCAAGAACTCTTTTTCTGTTGCATCCATAACCTCAGTGAACATTCAAGATGCAACCACACAAGACCTAGATTTACAACTAAGACTAGGAAGGACCTCTACAAGCTACAGATACCAGCTCCACATTTGCAGAACATGCATAACCATCAAGCTAGCTCAATCTCATCTTTTAAAATACTTTGACCACAAGTAGACTGCAGTAAAACAAGCCAGTCCAAAAACGATTACTTGCAAGATATGATTTGATCGCTGCTGGATGATGGTTCTATTCAACCTCCTCATGCCGCTTCTGACACCAGCCTCAGCATTGGTCATCAGCCTTTGCTGTTGGAATAACCAGAAATATCATATCATAAGAATAAAATCTGTTTTCTCTTACTAGACCCAGAAGATATTTTTATATATCACATGTTGTAATTTGTGACTTCCAAGGACTTGCACAAAAGTTCAATCACATGCAGAAAGATCATTAAACCAAGAATTTCCGAAAAAAAGAAAAGAACAAGAAAAAGAATTTCTACATCATCTCTAATCCACTTCAGAGTGTGTTTTTTCCTAAAATTACAGTTTATACCCCAAAAGTAACATCTGCAACAAACTCAAAGTTATAGTAAAATAGTAATTTTTGATTGTGTATAGGAATTTGTTAAACAGAAGTTAGTCATTTGGACTTAATTGTCATTTCTAAGCCAAATAATTGTATTGGGCTCGTATTCTTCTAAAAACTTGGATGGAGATCTTCCATGTAACTGTATTTCAATATGGGTTTGAAGCATAATGCTGCTAAAAGACAGCGCAAGGTGTAGTGGGAAGAAAAATATTGATTTTTTTCTTTTTGTGTGTGCACGCACACATTTGTAAGCATGCAAAGTTTTTTGATACAAAAACTGACCAAATCCTAGATATTAGAAGAAATAAATATAATAAGCACGCTTAGAGACTTCCAACACACACTTGTCTCCGGCTTTTTTTACGTGGGATTTAGATCTTGCTGATTTGTTTTCAAAGACAAAGGGGATTACAAAAATATGGAAAACAAAAAGAGGGAGGAAAAGCCAAAAGATGTACCAAATCAGAGATTATGTCATTCTGAAGTCTAGCTTCTGTTTCAATTTCTTGAGCCACCTGCAGAGAAATGTTCAAAAAACATATCACAATTATAATAATGATAGAAAACAAAATTGTCAGATACAGAGACAGCTTAATCTTCAGTTTAGACTCAGTCATGCTAAAGTGCTTCCCTCGTGCACAAGACCCCCTAGCCTGTGAGGGTAGTCTAACATTCTCAGACCTCCGCTAGCAACTTTCCAGTTATAAATGAGCAACCTTACCATTGAGACATGGCTCACCCTCAACTAAGCCAGACTGGATTCATAACTTTTGATCCCATTAACAATGCCAATGATAGTTAATTCAACAAACCCTTTATTATTCAGGCATTCAGACCTCCCCATCAAGGGCAATGCCACAACTATAAGCCAAACAGCTCTCTAAGAAAGATCTCATGAAGCAACTCTATTTAGGGATATTTCACTTCCCTGAGTAGACACCCCAGCACAGAAACACCATTGTCTAGATCCTGAGACCACAGAAAATTCATGCAGTAACATTTCGACTTCAGCAATTGACCTAACATGTTCTTGTTGGGTATTAGAGTGGAAAAACAACAAAATTTCTGAAATAGCCCAATCTGACATCTTGAATGTATTGTATTAATGTTCTTATCAAATCCAACAGCATGCTGCTTTTCTTTTTGTCTAGATGAGAAGATTTTGACTCTGAAGTTCCAACTTCATGTTCAAGTGCCAGTAAAAATAAGTCTGCTAGTTAAATAGTTTGATAAAAAGAAAAGGATGGATGCTCTGTAATCAAGAATCAAAAGGAAGAAACAATACAGGGAACATAGGATTTGCTATTATTGTAGAAACATAAACTCTAGAATAATGAAAATCTAACATGAAAAGTCTGCTAGAATAAAAAGGCATCTGCAAATTCAGAATTTTGATAGGACAGCATGCAAATAAACCTTAAAACGTGTTTGTAGAAGCATTAAATTTCATCATCAGCATACCATGAGCACAACATTAAACACTGGCTGACTAATCCAAATCTATGAAATGGGCATACAGACAGTAACCATTACATTATGTCACTCTACCAAAAAGAACTGAACAGAACAAAATGAGATATCATCAAATTAATTATAATATCAAATAAAAAGAAATGGAAATAAAGAACATACATCTTTGAGGCGACTAACTTGTTGGTGAAGACCCAAGATTTCGTGGTCTAAGTCAGCATGTGCCGGATCAATTCTCAATTGAACTTCCTCTGAATTCGCTGCTGCTCTCGCGCTAAGACCTTCCCTGTATGTAACACCGAACATTAAAGCTTGCAATCGAATCGAATTGAACTGAATTAGCAGAGAAAGAGCGTCAGTTACCTGGATCTATAAGGATAAGCCATTAATCAGAGCCAGAGGAGGAATCAAAGGAAGTGGTCAATCAGAATTCATTTTATATGTATCGGTTTCGTTTTCACTGTGTAAAGAACAGACTTCATTTTAGGAATATTTACGTAACTACCCAAAACTATTTCCCATTTTTACAACTACTGCGAATTTTCATTCATCCACCTAAAATCACGCTAAAATCCTGTTGCTTTCTAATCTCAGACCTCTAACTTCGTTCCTTTTTCTTCTTCGTTCCTTTTTCTTTTTCCAATACCGGACTTTGGTTCGTATTTCAGAATTAAAATCGGAATGAAAATGAAAAGTAATGAAAAAAAGAATGTAAATTTAAAAAAAGATATTTGGTTTATTATAATATGGGAATGGAAATAAAAATCAAAATAATTTATTACTTAAAATATTTTTATAATTATTTTTTATATGTAAAAATTAATATTATAATTATTTTTATATATTAAAAATAATATTGTACCTATTTGTTATTAAAATATTTTTAAACATTATTTATTTATTTGCTAAAATTTTATTATAATTTTAAAAAAATATTTATTTTTTATAAATATTTTTTTCAAACATTTTAATAATTATTTTTATTAATTTATATATTTTATTTAAAAAGTTTTAATAATATATGATAATATTTAAATATTTAATTATGGTTAGTTGACTTAATTACAAGGTAATAAAATTCATTATCCATAAAGTAGGTGGGAATGAGTCATTCTATTCCTAGGGTAATGTATGCTAATTCCTAATAGGCTTTATTTCAAAACAAACAATAACAATGAGAATGAGTCATTCCCATTCTTATTCCTGATTGGATTTTGGCCCAAACAAACGAGCCCTTAGTTTCTAACTTAATTTTTTCAACACCTAACTGAAAATAACTTTGTAGACACCCTCTGTCTGGGCCCGCAATGAAAGCCCGGTGATGAGAGAGTCCATATATCGAATGCAAGAAGAGTCCGAAATCTTTTTAGAATAGGTCTGACAGCTTGAGTTTGACCTGAATCCTTCAAACAGGCTCAAAATACCTAGCCCAATCATCAGGCCCACAACCTTCGAAGCCAAATCCAGGCCTTTTGGCCCAAAAGCCCTCCAGGCCTGCTTGAAGAGGCGATCGCCTCACCGAAGAGGCGCCGCCTCTTCACCCTGGACAGTGATGAGGAGCCGCCTCATCACACCTGTTCCCTGCAACAATAAATACTATTTATTACTACATTAAACCAAAAATCTACCACCTCTCCTTTGCATTTTTGAACAAAAACAAAGACTTTTAAGGCTAAAATTAGTTGGAAAAGAGGAAGTAATGATGAGAAATACTTGGTGGAAATTAAACCTAAAATTTTAGGAAATTGGAGAGAGAAATGAGAGGGGTTTAAGTGGAGACTTAGGCCTGATATTTGAGGGGACTTGGTCATTATTCAGAAGAAAAAAGAGAGGAGAGAAAGGGAAGGAAAAAACGTTCTTAAGGAAAAAGGAAGAAAAACAAAGAGAAAAACTAGAGAAGAGAAGGAAGGAGGTTGATCTTTGAGCTTAGGAATCCATTTCTTTGAAGGAGAATGAGTCTTCCTTGCATTCAATCATCAAACAAGCTCTGAGGGCTGAGTTAGGAGCTCTATAAGTTCTCCATTCAGTGAGAATTCTCATTTGCAAGCTTTAAACTCTTCATTTTCATCTTAAAAGCATAAATTGTTAGATTTTGGTTTATTTTGAGTATTTGTTGCTTTGTTTGATGTTATATGAAAGCATGATTATTTAAATATGTGAATTTTTAAGTTTTGAGTCTTTTGTTTTATGTTGATTTGCATGTAGATTTGAATTTCTTAGCATCTAAGAAAGTATGTGATTCTGTGCTGTGACTTCCTGTTGAGGAGGCGACGCCTCTTCATAGAGGCGCCGCCTCTTCATAGAGGCGCCGCCTCTTCATGATGAGGCGATCGCCTCATCGTCGAGGCGATCGCCTCTCGCTCAGAGTCATGCACGATTTTGCCTCACTTTTGTATATATTTGGTATACTTTCTGTATATTTTCTGTATCTAATACGCGTACTATGTTAGTATTTAATCTTTCATGTATTTGTCATATGTTTAACTTACTCAAATGATGATTTGTCTAAGTGGTTCATCAATGTTCATGTGAATCTTCATGTTTACTTGTGTGTAAGTATGATTTGAATTATCATTTGAGAATATTGTCTATATCGAGATTTGAATTAATAGTATTTGTTGTAGGTTCTTTGAGTGATTTCTTAATCACTATTTGATTAGTGAGTTAATTAGTTTTTGAGACATTTTTATTGGATTATTGTAATAATTATACAAGGATTGTAATCCTTAATCCTTCTCCCCATTTGTATTGAATGAATGCTTATAATATTCTTTCCATTATTTGTGACAATGGCCAAGGTAATAAGCAAGCAAATGAAACTAATGTGTAAAATTAGTAATATTTGTAAAAATGAAAGCATGTGTGACCAATATTAAATAAGGAAATTATTTGATAATTAAAGGTAATAAAATATAAAACACAAATGGAGGCCGACCGCAAGATCGGGTGGGCATTCGAAGCCCATACCTAGTTTCCGAACCCGATCTCTGAAGACGGCTTCTGGGTACCTCCGTGGAATCTAGTTGCTGTAAGTGTGTCTCGATTTTCATCCGGGTGGCGACTCTATCTCTAATAATGGGCCTTCAAGCCCATATTTGTATTTCCTAGCAGGCCTTGAGCTTGCACAGTGCCATGGTCGCCAACACTTGGGCGCGCGCTAAACCCCGCCGCCTACAAACTTAATTTTTCTTCAATCAAAATACAAAAATAACCTTCATCTACTAAGAATAATTTGTAAGACTTAGCAGCTGCCAAGAACACTTCTTTTATCTGCATTGTATTTCTTTTGAAGTTCACTTTAAATTGTTTAGGATGTAAATAATGCAGAACCATGTGCAGCTTCATGACAAACATGTTTTATGGCTGGTGTGATGTTGTCATCCCTATCAGATATGATGCATAATTTTTCCCTCATTCCAGATTCTTTTCTTAATTAAACAAAGAAACATTTTCAGTACTCATCATTTACAAAATTAGCTACACAGAAAGCTAAAGGATAAATTTTACCTACTGTATCTTGAGTTTTTTTTTCGAACAACTTGATATCATTAAAAGAAAGAACAACAAATAAGCTGAACCTAGAAGGAACAACCTAAATAGAGATAGTCACTATTTTTACTTTTACTAATAAAGAGTCTAGGGGTAGAAGTAAAGAATTATGACTAACTATCCAAGAGTAAAAAATGCAAAAGGAGCAGAAGAAGCCTAGATTCTAAGATGAACTCGATGGAGCAGGGTTGGTCGGTGAGGAATCATCCTTACCCTAAGATAAAGCTGAAGAGGACTTGGCTAAGTTTGTCATTCTAAACTTTCTAACTTTCTTTCCGTCCATCTTGGGTCCCACAGCAGCAGAGCTCTACTTAGCTTTGTCGATGGAGGGATTTCCCAGTAGTGATTCTATAGTGAGCATTGCACATTCAAACTTTTCAGCTAGGGAGGAGATAACAGCAGGGCCATATTTGGATGGGCCGCCTTCATTGGGACTAATTATGCTTTTTGGGCTTTCATCTAACTTGGTGAGTTTGGCTTTGGGAGGTGAGAAGTTTGGATGGGCTTGGGCTTTTACACTTGATTGAATATTAAGCTCATTTCTCTTAGTAAGCAACCCGTCCACTTTGTTCAACTCTGATCCTTGAACCCATTCCTCATTGCCATCATGGGGTTTTTGAACTTGACTGGTAGCAGAGATTTCCAGGACATCAATTGAAATTTGTAAAACGTCATTACACATTCCTTATTCATTACTCTTCCCCTACTGACTCTATTGTGTACTCGCCATACGAAGCAGTTGCAAAACACATGCTTTTGGGAGATAATGGGTGTTCAGTGAGAGTTTCTCAATGGAGGAATAAATAATTACTTCAAGAGGATTCTCATCCGCTGTTAGGGGAAGGTGAAGCACTGCTTTCTTCAAGGATTCAACATGTAACCAAGGACTGTATGCCTTATTACTATAAGCATACTCAGTAATTTCATCTTCGGTAATAAAAGTGGGGCAGTTCTTAGTGATATGAGTGAACAGACCACACAAATGATAGAAACTTGGAAGTCTCCCATACTAGAATGCTACCCATTTAGACTTTTCATTTTGTTTGTTCATGACCCTTCGGCAGAGCTTTTTTGATATCCACCTTGACCCTAAGCCTCATGATATGGGTACAATACTAATCAGAGTACATTTGATCATCTGTGGAGACCAACTCCACAAATAGAGCCTTGACTATTTTGATCGTGTTTCATGGGTGATTTGATTTAAAGGCAATCCAGAGATTTGGACCCAAAACATTTCAAAAGAGAAATCTAATTCCTCAACAGATAAGGAAGGGTCCCATTCAGTCATGACCATTAAAGATCGATGAATGGACCAAAGAACGCCATTTATAATTCATTCTTTATCATCATGTTTATTAAAAATAAAGAGGAAGGTATTCCTATTCCAAGATCCTGTATTTGCAAGTCAGAGACAAAGCACCATACCTGAGTGAGAATACTAAGAAGTGCATTTGCTTTGTAGGTTTTGAGCTAAGGATTCTTCCTACCAAGCAATTCCTAAGATGATCTGATGGGAGGTCAGTTGAGGAACTTAGTTCCAGCATGCAGAATGGCCATTTTGAAGCCTCATTTTGGTTGGAAGAGATTGTAAGGTGATTGGTGGTACTAGAAGAAGCCATTAGATAATGACTATGACAGGTGAAGAAGTGAATGCAGTATTAAATGAGCTTCATATTGATTAAAACAAAAGGGTTATATGGTGTGTAGATGAAGTTTCTTCAAAGCACTATTTATATCATATCGCTATCGTTCTACTGTATCTTGAGTTGTGACAGTAAGAAGGGTACCTCCAAATGTAGTTTCTTGTCTTCTTTTGTTTTAAGCTCCATAATTGATCACAAGTTTTTTTATATCATATAGGGTAAATTGTATTAGAGGTTACCAAACTTTACACTAAATTTCATTTTAGTTCCATAACTTTAATGTATATCTTTTGGGTTATGAAACATTGATTTTAATTACACAGAGAAGTCACCCAAAATAATTTCGACTAAATTAAATATTATAGCACACTGAAGTTGTCACATTATAATCCAACTCAATAAAAATTATCATGTCACACTACTATATAACCTTTTTCATGAGACTGTTGATCATAATTTTATAAGGTTAAGTGTAAAAAAGTAAAAAAGTAAAGTAAGATTATGGTCAACAGTCTCATAAATAAGGTGACGTGAGATTATGACATGATAATTTTTGTTAAGTTAGACTGTGATGTGGTAATTTTTGTGCGCTACATCATCTAAATTAGCCTAAATAATTTTCGATGACTTCTTTGTATAATTAAAATCAATGTTTTGTAACCAAAAAAAATATAAATTAAAGTTATAGAACCAAAATGAAATTTTACGTAAAATTTAGTAACCTCATGTGCATTTAACTCGTATCATATACAATAAATTTGGAAGCCATGAATATGAATCTTTAAGTTTTTCATGAATATATTCCAAAGTTTTTTCCTTTGATCTCTAAGCCTTTATGTAATATAAAGATATCCCGTAATATTTCTTTATGTCTCTTATGATGTCAGCAGGTGTATAGATTGTTTTTATGTTCGATGGATTTAGATGTAATACAGTCTGCTATTACATATTTTAATGCTTGACAGTGATTTTCTAGTCTGATTTCCAAACTACAAATGTGGGCATTGGTGAATTCTCAAATGACAAATATGCTTGTTGTTTACTCTTTGATTCTCTCAAAGTCCGCTTGCAATTGTCATCTCAACAATTCAAATTGTATTTTTTTGCACAAGATTTCATGACTTTGAACTGAAAATTTTTTGATATTGCATAGAAAGTTAGAACAAACTTCAATATCTCCTTATCTTTATGCATTTGTTGAACTTTCACTTCTTTGCAATTTTTCTCACTTATTATAAAGGATGACAAACAAGACTTTGGATTTTATCTTCTTCCTTTTGGCTACTTTCTTAAAGGATGGTTTTTCTAATTTGATTTGTATAATTAATAAGATCTAAACCTGTATCTATTCTTTTTATATTTGCTGAATGATGCTTTAATACTGTTATTATTGTTAGTGGAGATTTGAAAATTTTATTGTCCTTATCTTTTTCTTTGAGTGTGATGCATAAAGGGTAATTTATTTTATCAGATTTTGTGTTCTTCAGTTTGATATAAAATAGGAGCATTAAATCAATCATCTTCAATTTTTAACACCATATGGGTTAGATATTTAAGCGGTCACCCAACTTTACACTTATTTCATTTTGGTACTAAAGTTCAATTGGTTTCATTTTGGTAACCAAACTTCAATTTATGTGTCATTGGCCGGTCACCTGGTGGTTGTTTGTCTACGTAGTAGTCGGAGCACGAATATACTCGGAATATTCGCCATGTCAGCAAAGCTTAATCACTCCACTAATCCACATCACAAAGTCCTACTCATGTGCCATAGCCCTAATCATCTCATGGGTCCCGAACCCCAAAAGACTTATAACCTTAACTTTTACCTTTTCCAAATTCACTTTAACCCTTTTCACTTGCCTCCTCTTTACTCCCTATGGACAGAGGCTGCTAGAGATCAAAGTCTCATAAAATTCACCTTTCACAAATTCACTTGCCTCCTTCTCTTTACCCCTATCAATACAGGCTGCCAGAGAATGAAGTCTTCATCTTCAATCTTCAATCTTCAAGCTTCATCCCCATCTTTTTTAGATCTTTAATAGAGCATATCTTAATGGACAGCAACAAACCTAGTGCAATCTTCTGTTGGCAATAAAACATGGACACATTATATATAGGAAGTCACAGCTTCGATCCTGAATTATCTACTGATGATTTGTTGTTCGGTGCTGTTTTATTGATTCGTTGTGAGGATTAGAAGAGGTTGCGTTTGGATCATTATCGTTGTTGTTATATATATATATGTATGTATGTATATAGCCCATGTATATATATATATATATGGGATGATTGTTATTTCCTATGTGTTTTGGCCTATTACACTACTTCATCCCTGACATTTGAAAAAATATTTATTCATCCCTGACATTTGCAACAGTTAACACTCATTAGTCCCTCTGTCATGGATGAAATAGTACACGAATTGCAAATGTTAGGGATGAAATAGTGTATTAAGTCAAAACACAGGGGGAAATAGCAATTCTCCCTATATATATACATCAATTATTTTTATTTATATTTTATTTTAATTAATTGAATACAATTATTTTTATTTATTAATTGAATATATGCTCACAGCAAACTATTTCTTTGACAATTTTTCTAACAATATATACTTACTCAAATAATCAGGTTTTTATTTATGTTTTGAAGTGTATAAGAAATAAAAAATATATATATATACAAATAGTATACTTGTTATATACTATTTTAAATATATGAATAGTATACTCATTGTATACTATAATACGTTGTTCATATATTTTTAATTTTTTATTATCTATACTAATGAATTTTGGTATCTGAATACAGAAAACATATGTTATTTTCAAGACATACAATTCGCAAAATTAATTATTTAGAAAGATTTTTTAATATGTATTTTAATTTTTTCATATTCATATAATATACCAAAAGTATACTTATTGTATACTATAATATATTTACTTTGATACAATATTGGTTATAGCAAAAAAAAAACTATTTAGTATGAATAAATTAATAAATTTAATTTAACCCGCTAGGCCAATCCATTTGGTATGGATAAATAAATAAATAAAAAGTCCTATCATTTTCACTAAAGAAGCGGATTTTTTCTTCACCTAAAAGCCACTATGGCTATATGGTCCCACCTAGGGCTGAGCGCGGGTCGTGGAAAACCCGAACCGTCCCGAAAATCCGATCCGAAAATCTCCATTGACTATTTGACTTTCTCCGACCCGAACTGTCCCGAAAATTTTCATTGGGACAGAGGTGGAGATCATGAGTTCTCCGAACCGAGAACCGAACCGAACCGTCCCGAATTGCAATGAACCGAAGAACCGAAACTAGAACCGATAATTTACTAAAACTATATATATGAATATTAAGTAAATGTAATTAAAAAAACTATTATTTACAATAAAAATTGCTTAGTTATAATTTAAATTAATATTAATATGAAAAAAATTA
>CATIWK010111212.1:0-11281 GCA_949634005.1 Mallotus japonicus
ACTAATAGACATAAAGTTACAAACCATTTAAATCAACCTCTCCCCAGTTACGGCCACTGACTGAAAGCTGCTTCTCTTCAAGTGTTATTCCACAATTGCTTTGAAAAAAATTGGTCAAGTTCACATGGTCCTACAAGGCCAGAATGAGAAAGAAAATGCACATTAGGAAGTTGTGAACGTCACATGCAACATTTTTCAATGGAAAAGGCCAAACAAGTTCCATGAAATAATAACCAGAAATGAAAAGTGAATGAGAGGAGTATTAGCACATCAGCCGATAAAGATACAGACAATTATCAAAGACAAATTCTAATGTGCTTATACATGTAATGAGGAGATCTCATAGGCATGTAGCAAGAAATGCAGAAGGTCTATAAAGTAATATGGAAAATTCCTTGCAACAACCCAAAATTATCAAAATAATTTAAGTCATCATAAGGGAAAAGAGGAAGAGAAAGACAAAAAATACCTGATCCCGAAATCCCGTAAATTTGTAGAACAATCCATCTTTGATTCGAACACCAAGTTGATTTGTCCTTGGAACCTTCATCCATGTCAGTCCTACAATATCAGCTTTATCAACTTCAACTGCTTTACCACCTCCCTGTTTCTTCCATAGAATTCCCCCTGAATGTATCTTAAGCTGCCCAGGGTTCTGCATTCATGATTTAACCAATAAAAGCCACATTTATGAGATTCCAGTTCTAGACTTCTAGGGATATCTTAATTACATAAATGTGAGTTCTGCAACAAATCAGGGTCAATGCCGTCAGAGACAACAGCTTTCTGAACTTTACTCAATTCTATAATCAAATATCAAATATTCGTAAAAAGCTGAAATTCAGGCCAAAATATATAAAAATTTAGGAAAGAAAATGTCACGCTCTTTAGAGAATGGAGATGAACATTTAAAGGATGTAAGAATCGTCTGATCCCAAGATGTTATTCCTAATTCAAAATTTTGCTAGCAAGCATAAAACTCAACAACTAAAATCACCAAAAATATGTAAATGAAAATTGTTTGTTGTAAACTTGTAACCAATAGCCTTTTTAGAAAGGCAATTATATTACTCATAATAATCGCATAATTTCCTACTCCAGAAACTCCTCTAAAACTAAACTCATTAACAGTTAACGCTATGAATAAGTGATTTAATTTTTTTGACAAATAAATTATCTTCAGCGGTTTATGATGAAGAAAAAGGACAATTAAATTCTGTAAATCACTTCTTCCTTCATTATCCCCAAGAAATTAGTATAGCTAAGATAACAAATTTACACTTTCAGCTGAATAAATTGAATCAGTTCCCTCACATTCCCCAGCGTTTTCTTTGCAAACAAATGAACCGAAGTTTAGTTGTTTTTGTTGAATTTATTTTTTTTTTATTTTTATTTTTTTCTTGCAGTTTTTGGTCAGATGAAAGAAAACGGCACCAAATACCCATATTGGATCAAAAATTAAAGCAGTAAGACACCAAATGCAAAATGATAGTCACTGAGACCTAACATTCAGCAGCAGCAACAACAACAACTTCCCCATGAAGAATTAGGCCCAGAGAAGGAGAGAAACTTAAGGTTTCAAAAAACACACATGTAATGTATGTATCATAAAATGTCCAAAACTCATCCATTCCCCAGTAACTCAACCCTAAAATATGGGTAAAAGAAATTAGGGTTTCAAAAAGCACAACAGGAACAAGCAAAATAATACAAAAGATAAAATAATGATGATAAAAAAACACTTCAGCCTAAAATAATGATGATAAAAAAACACTTCAGCCTCTAATTGCAAGAACAATCAACCCAAAAAAGCAACAAATACATGGACGAGAGGATAAAAATGAAGAAGCTAGGGTTTCAAATCGCAGAAAAATTGAATACATCAATAACGCATAAAAATTAAGGTTGAATGAGCTCATTAAGAGCAACAGGTAGAAAAGAGAAAACATACAGTGCCTCCACGGCCTCCGAGGGAGATATTGTTGAAAAGGTGACCGTCCGTCATTTGTCTTTGCCAGAGTAAAAAGTAACAGCAAATCTATAATCTAATGCAAGATCTTTCAATTAATGGTTTAACTCATTGCTATGACACGGCAGCGGTGGTGTGTTATATAGCACAAGAAAAAGAAGAAGAAGATGGGCGGTGACGGCGATGGTGATGGGCGGTGACGGCGATGGTGATGGGCGGTCACAGAGCAGTTCTGTGGAAGAAAGGAAGAAGGGTTTGGCGGCAACTGAAGAAATGAAGAGATTAAAGTTTTTAAATTACTTTCTGTCTTTAAAATTACGTAGTCTTATATTAAAACGACGTAGTTTTACCATCTGCAAAGCCCAAACCTTAAATCGCACAATTTGGGGTAAACCCCACCGAAAACCTTCAGCAAAAAATGTCCAACGTTCACTGTCTCACTCCCAAGTCACCTCTAAGCTTGCACTCATCTTCTTCAAAACCAGACTCCATCGCCCACTTCACCTCCTTCTTCAAGCTCAATAAATCAACACCCAGTTGTGCAAATCTCCCCTTTAAAAAATTTACTGCTATATATCTTTCAATGCAAAACGTATCGAACACTACGAGTAAAGGCACCAGCACAAGAAATATCAGTAACAGATGGACCCTTCATGGGAAAACAGCTCTTGTTACTGGTGGTACTCGTGGAATCGGGTAGATATCTTTTGGAAATTTTTAAATTGTAATAGACTTTTTGTACATTGGGTTTTTATTATTTTTCTGGCTATCTTCTAGGCGTGCAGTTGTGGAGGAATTGGTGGGGTTTGGGGCTATAGTGCACACATGTTGTAGGAATGAAAATGAGCTCAAGAAATGCTTGGAGGAATGGGATGAATTTGGGTTCCAGATTAGTGGGTCAGTTTGTGATGTGTCGGTTTCAACTGAAAGAGAGGAGCTTATGAAAACGGTATCATCTGTGTTTGATGGCAAGCTCAACATTCTTGTGAGTTCCTAAATTTCTATCATTTTCTTTACTCTATTGTCTATATGTTTGGTGCATATAAATTATCTGATGGATAGTTAAATTATGCTAGTTCATTTGCTTATTGAAGAATTGAGCTTTTTGTGGCTGCTTTCTGGCGCCCTTTTTATTTTTTATTTGAACACTCTATTATCGGAATAAGAAGTAGTTGCTTGGTGATACATTTTAAGGATTCTATGCTATTGAGGGCAGGGAGCCTTGTGTAAGTACAGAAGAATGTGTCTTGAAACCTCTTGGCTAATGAAAGATAAATTGCAGAAAAATTCTATCTTTTGTACCATTTCATTTGTCAGTACTCTTCAGTCATGGCCTATAACACAACCCACTATAATCCCTTGAAGCCAGAAGGCTTAAAACGTTAGATTGAATGTGCCCAAAAGAATTGATTTTGGATGTCCTTATGATCTCCATGAAGGGCTGATTATGTCTGTTGTAACCATTTGTGGTAACTGGATTCTGTTTTGCTAATGTTGCAAACCCGTCGTTGTTTTCTTGACATGCTAAACACAAAAGCCACACTTAATTTTATTCGCTGCTTGTAGGTTAATAATGTTGGAACAAACATTAGAAAGCCAATGGTAGAGTTCGCACCTAAAGAATTTTCTACTCTTATGGCAACCAATTTTGAGTCTGCTTTTCATTTAAGTCAACTTGCATATCCTCTCTTGAAACTGTCGGGAGAGGGAAGTGTTGTGTTCACATCCTCTGTCTCAGGTTTTGTTTCACTAAAATCCATGTCTGTTCATGGAGCCACTAAAGGTAACAGCCATATATCTGATATCTAGTGTGGCTGTATATTTTTGGATCAAAACTTGCAAGAGTTTAAGTAAAGGTTGAATGCTTTTGCATTTCCTCTCCAGGTGCAATCAACCAACTGACAAAAAATTTAGCCTGTGAGTGGGCAAAAGACAACATAAGAAGTAATGCTGTCGCACCTTGGTACATCAGAACCTCTATGGTGGAACAAGTAATTTTTTTTATCACCTTTCTAGCTATTATGACATCTTGTTGTATTTTGTTAATTTCAAACTTTTTCACAGTTGAATATCTTTTGTTTGATTTCTCATTCTAATATGTTATCTTCTGTATGTTGTATTATACAAATATTTGGATGTCTATGGATTCGCTTATGTACTAGAAGTACTCATTTAGAGTAATTGCTTTTTGGCAATCTCACTATATGTCATTTTCATTCCAGGTCCTCAGCAATGAAGCATATTTAGAAGAGGTATATTCTAGAACTCCTCTTCGGCGCCTTGGAGATCCAAAAGAAGTTTCATCCATGGTGGCATTCCTTTGCTTACCTGCCTCATCATACATCACTGGCCAGATTATTTGCATTGACGGAGGAATGTCTGTGAATGGTTTCTTCCCTATTCATGATTGAGTCGCTACTTTCCTTTGAGACTCTGAGCTTGGCTTTTAGATAATTTTAGCTTCTGCATACCTGCTGGGAGCCCTGAGAGCTAAAATAGATCTCACCAGCTGAGATATTCTGTTCCATTTACACATGTTAGTTCCTCCCTCTCTTTCCTATGCATAAGGCAATGCACTGATGATAAGCCAGATTGTGTGTTTGTTCCTCCCTCTCTTTCCTATGTGTGAAGCAATGTACTAATGATGAGCCAGATTGTGCTTCGACAAGTTTCTCCTGTTGTATTGCAATATTTGGTAATCTAACCAATGTTTCTATGAGGAAACAAGAACTAATTGCTCATTCCATGATAGTCACTTGGGAGGCAAATAAGGCTGCTATAAACAAGCCGAGTTGCTTTCTGCCTTGACCCTATCATATGACTTTTCCTTTATGCTTGTGTCTCATTTTACTTTGTGGATTTTGATTTTCATTTCATGCAATGACAACCTTCCTAGTATTTGCTATTCTCTGTTTCTCTTTTGTATTCTTCCAAATAATCGAAATATCTTCTTTGTTATTTTTTCCTTGTTTTCTTTTTCTACTTCGCGTTAGACTGACGTTTATAAAAGCGGAATGATTAATTGCCTGCTATTAGAATCTCATACTATGCACATATTTGGTGGAGATCCATTCCTTTGGCTTAGTAGTGGACAAAAGACAATATTAGATATACTTTGTTGATTGTTGGTTCTTCTACAGGTGAGCAGAAACCGAACTGGAGTGAAAACCCCTACAATTTTGGTTTGGTTCTGTTTCTGTTTTCCAAGAACCAAAAAATTTTAGTTTAAACTGAAAAACCAATATATATATATATATATATTGGTCTATTTTGGTTTGTGAAGTCTTAGGTTCAAACTTCCAAAATCTTTTTTTTTTTTTTTTTCTTAAATTTTATTTAACCCAACTGAAAAAACCACCCACATTGAGCCAGTAAATTCTCTTGCCAAGATTGTGTACACAGTAGGGAAATACGGATACTTGCAATTTAAAATTTTTCCTTTTGCAAGGATAAAGGTTAGTGCACATCTTGAATTTATTTATTTTTTTTCAATGGCAATAGTGCATTCTCTAGAAGAGTCTTTAACATGGTCAGTGGTGGCTGAATTATTAACAAGATCAGCGGGTCAAGATTAACTAATTTGTATTATTTTGTTTCCTATGAAAACTTAACTCAATTGAGCATGTTTCACTCGCTCATTATTAGATACGATGCATTGGGTTGACGGACGGGACAATGTAGGACTGAACTGGATTAACTTGCATGCACATCATTTTCTTACATGGCTTCACCATCAAATCACCTTACTCAACTATGGGATTTGCATTATGTGAAAGGGACTGCTGAATCTTCTGCAATGAGAGGTTATCTGGTCTTTTTTTTAGTTGACCTTGACATAATGTTTCATTTTTATTTCAATTATTATATTTTCTACTCCTTTGAATCTGGGTATGACATGATAGGCCAACATGAGATTTGAGCTGCCACACCAAGTTGGTTAGTCCACCGAATGTAGCAGCCTAGCCCCTTCGTTTTTTATTATGATTGCTACCTCAATATATATATATATATATATATATAAGGAGATCAATAATATAACTTCTCAATAAACAACACCAAGGAATCCATTAATGTTATAACTGTGTTACCAGCAATACCTTCTCGGTGGGGAAAACCTATGTCAGCAGGCTAACAAAAACAGTAACAGAAATACTTAATTTTGCAGTCATATATGACTTTCAAAGATTTTCTTCAGTCATTATTATAAGATTCATGATGGGTCATTATCTAACTAGTATTGCTTTAAAAGAATACAATTATTGCTGGTGCGAGTTGAATGACCAATTCGCTCAAAGCCATCGAAAGATGCAGAGTTTGAATCTTGTTATTATTGATTTGTGAAATTAATTTCCATCTAATCTGAAATGGGAGCTTCGAACAACATCATACCGTATGCACTACTGTCAATATCAGTTGCATCAATATAAAAATACCACATCTGCTCTCATTACTTGTTGAACCAAAGGAATTTGTTCTTGCTATTCAACAGTTTAAATATCTGCTACACTTTCTCATTATTTTCAATCGTTGTTGCTTCTTGGATTTTTTCTGGTTACCTCTGCTCTTTTTTCGAGCATGGCATTTCAACTGCTAAAGAATGTAGTTGACACATAATTTTAGAATTGATCATAATACACCAACCTGTCAAACATGGTTCTTTTGCACTGTATTTCTCCAGTTTCTGTTTCAATTTCTTCAGTTTATAAACCAAGCAAATCAGGGTGGTTTAACATATCATGCTCATCAACTCGTCCAACTCGAACAATATGCAAGGATACTAGATGGTCTCTTCATGGAAAAACTGCCCTTGTCACTGGTGGAACCAAAGGAATCGGGTTTGTAATCTTCTATTTAATTCCTCTTATCAATCTTTCTTCTTGTTTCAATCATTGCTCTGCCTTTCTGTTTTCTAATATTTCTGTTTCTTGACTGCGTAAATGATACCAGATATGCTATTGTAGAAGACTTGGCAGAACTTGGTGCAGCTGTACATACGTGCTCGAGGAACAAAACCAATCTAATGGAATGCATAAATGATTGGCAGGCAAAAGGTTTCCAAGTGACTGGTTCAGTATGTGATGTATCCTCAGGAGTTCAGCGACAGAACCTATTGAATTCAGTTGCTGATGTGTTTGATGGAAAGCTTAACATACTTGTAAGCTTCCCCTTAATAATTTACATCCTTCTCTTTTAAGTACGAACTAATAACCTCGAAATTGTTATAGAGCATTTCTTTGCATCTCTACTGATGTATCCATAGCAAAATTGATGTTTACACGAATTTTTAGTGGGTTTTAGAGTCATCCGAATAATTTTTCAGCTCTAGCAAAGTATTGATCATTTTTTTTTCCTTCTGTAGATAAACAATGTGGGTACGAATCCAAGGAAATCAACATTAGATGTGGGTGCAGAGGATTTCGCATTTACCATAAGTACTAACCTTGAATCTGCATATAATATTTGCCAACTTGCACATCCACTTTTGAAGGCTTCAGAAGAAGCAAGTATTGTCTTTATATCTTCTGTTGCTGGAGTTGTATCAGTCAATACTGGGTCCATATATGCTGTAACTAAAGGTATTTAATTTTCTTCAATTGTCTTCTCCCTTTTAGTTTGATTCTTTGTTGAAGGATATGATGTAATCTGTGGAGTGTTGCAGGAGGCATGAACCAACTTACAAAGAGCTTGGCGTGCGAGTGGGGTAAAGATGATATAAGGACGAACTGTGTTGCTCCATGGGCAACAAGAACTCCCCTTACTGAAGCTGTAAGTACCATAGCCAAATTTTACTCACATATGAGTGTATTGTTAACTAATGTTATTAACTTATGTTACTTGCTGTATTTCAGGTTCTTAGTGATGAACATTTTTTGAAGTCAGTTATCGCTCAAACCCCACTTAGGCGTGTCGGAGAGCCAGAGGATGTCTCTTCGCTTGTAGCATTTTTGTGTTTGCCTGCAGCTTCCTACGTAAATGGACAAGTCATTTGTGTAGATGGAGGGATGACAGCAAACGGCTTTGTTTTTTAATGATTTTGAACTATGAATCATTTAGAAGTTAAACTTCTAAACATTGCAGTGTAGACCACAACCATTTTTTTGGTTGGATTTCAATAATACATTTTTGCTAAAGTTCCTTCATGGCAAAATTTCTTGAAATACATGAGAGCAAACATTTCTTATAGGTCGTATTTGACATTCCCATAATGCTTGTTCCATTTGTTTTCTGTCTGGAAAATTCTTGACTACTCCTTGTGTAGTACACTCGATTTATATATACGTGTTATATTTCTATTGGTCAAGTATAGAATATTCGGATATGTGCCACTCAACCAACCAATGTGTGCAATATTCCGAATTTAAGTAAAAATCTACAGTTTGAGATATTTGAGATATCAAATTGTAATCATGTACAATGAAAAGATAGATTTCACATAACCCCTTGTTTGGTTCAATTATATTAACGAATTCATTTTATTTCCAAATAAATTTTAAATAGAATTGATTTGTAAATGAATTCCAAATTCATTTGAACCAAACACATTTCATCAATAAGGATGTATTTAGTGTTAAGCAATTTCACAAAATTAAGAAGTTAGAATTAAAAATGAATTTTAAAAAGTTTTCATTTAAAGAATTTGCAAATAAATTCCATAAAATTTTGTGAAATTCATTTCAACCAAACACACTTTAAATTATAATTAGTTTAGGAATCATCTTGTAGATATTGAACTAAAAAGCAGAGTCTAGCCATACTTGTCTGTAGCCAGGTTCCATAAAAGATATTCCTAAACCATTTAAGAAATTGGAATCTCAAATCATTTCAACAATTTGGATTCAGTTGTATGATTAATTTTCTCTATAACTTTGAAATATTCCTTTATGAGTAATGTCCTTCTTGTTTCAACACTTAACAGAAACGCCCTGAAATCCAATATCTGAGCTTATTATGCTTAAGTTAATATGTAAAAGCACCTCTATTTTGCCAAAAAAAAAAAAAAAAAAAAGACCATGAAGCATTTGTTTCCATCACCAGTGTGAAGATGTGTTAATTGCTGCAACTGAAGTAGTTAGAGATTTTAAATTTGTTTCAATATTCTTTGTCTTCATTCAACATGGAGTTTACTTAGTTGTTTAACTAAGTAATTATATTTGTTTAAGTAGAATTAACAAATCTCTCTTGTGGCAATGAGAGAGTAGTCAAGCAGTAATTTCTCTCTAAAGGCATCATAAGTTGTAGCATTCGAATCCTGACATCAATTTAAAAAGGAAGATTTTGTAATGATTAGCCTAGATTTTGTTTAAACTTCATTCAAGTTTTCTGTTTCAATCAGGAGTAATTACTATGGTGTTCTTGTAAATTAGTCTCATTAATTGAGTTTAACAATTGGTATTAGAGCATCCATAAATCTTGAGAGACATGTGAGCTAAGTTTAGCTTATGTATCATGATTCTTTGAAAGATAACAAGTGAGCTCATTTTTTTGGTTTTTTATTTGTCGATCAAAATGGCCTTCTATCTTGTTTTAGTTCCATGTGAGTAATAAAATGGCCCAAAGTTAGGAAGTTTTGACTTTGCTCTTCCACCTTTTCTCTCATGTGATGGCATGGACTGTCAAGATGCAACACTATTTGCAAGCCTTTGATATAATATTTGATGATATACATAGTAGAGGGTTTATTGCAGTTTGAATTTCATAAAATTTTATGGAATCCATTTGTAAATTCAAATGAGTATATTTGGTTTAAATAAAAACTTTGTAAAATTTATTTCTAATTCTAACCTCTTAATTTTGTGAAATTGCTTATCACTAAATCCATTTTTTATTGATAAAATGTGTTTGGTTCAAATGGATTTGAAATTCATTTGCGAATGAATTTTATTTAAAGTTTATTTGAAAATGAAATGAACTCTTTAATGGATTTGAACCAAATAAGATGTAATTTTTTTATTTTTTATAACTTAATTTCAATTTTGTTTTAAAAAGGGTACTAGAAAAATTAGGATGAATTCAATCTATGTGCTTTATTATACTAAATACCAATTAAAATGTATAAATGCATTTAATTTAAGGTCCTAAAACTATGTGTAATTTGACACCAACAGAGTTCAATCTCAATTGTGTACTCACTTGAGCAATGAGGAAGAAAAATATAAAAATGAGGACCTTTTTATAGATGAAAATAGTGAGTTTTGATTTTCAAGTCTAAGCCAAGTATTATAGATAATAATCAACTATTGTGTATAACTTTTATGTGAATACATTAATATTTGGAATTCAAAACCATATTCATCATTTAATCAACTGAATTGTCAATTCTACCAAAATGCTTTTTTTTTTTAGAGAGAGCTATATAAATAGAAATTAACAATCAAAATAAACAAAATTATTGAAATTTAGATATTTTTTATTTTTTTATTTATTCGCAGAATTTAGCTTCATTATCTTCATTATAAGCCATACCCCAATTTTTTTTTTTTTGAAAAAAAATATTAATCTTTAATGATCGGATTTAACAAGAAGGAGGTTTAGTCCAATTGGCAGGATCCCTTTAAAGTGAAAATGGAATAGTTATATATTTAGCAAATTTAGCATAATTAGTAATTTTTTTTGAAAAAAATAAATCTTTCATTCATTGAAAATCAATAATACATCTTGATGAACATATAATATGAATAAAGTACAATCAAAAAGTAAAAAAAAAAAACTCTCACTAAAGATATGAAACCGTTCGTCGCTATTTTTTAATCACGTTGACAAAGTTGTTTTAATTTGCAACTCGACGATTTGTTCAACAAGTTTTATGTTCCACTCCATGGCGTTCATTAGTCATAAATCGACTCTATGGTTTTTAATTGAGTCTGATTATAAAAATACTAACAAAAGTTTCATAATAGAGAGAACTATAAACTTAATAGAAGAGAACCACTAAAAACTCGTAAAAGAGATTAATAACTTCACGAATGAAAAAAAAAATAAAACAAAATAAAACTAATAGATTAAAGATCTGTATTTATTGGATAAAAAAATAAAATAGAATAAAAAAACAATAAAGGACCACCGCCGTTTTAAAAGATGATCGGCGGTGGCCAAAAATAAAAGTATTTGATGAAAAAACTTTAAGAGAAAAGAGAGAAGATGCGGTTAGAGCATAATTAGTAATTTAAAATATAATACTAATACCCAAAATATTAATTCAGGCTTATATGATCGATGCCGGATTGGAATAATTCTTGAAATGCTAGATTGTTAAAAATATTTACTTTTTTTCCCACTAGCTTTGCAATTTAAGTGGGGAGAAACTTCAGTATA
>CATIWK010111236.1:0-10606 GCA_949634005.1 Mallotus japonicus
TTTTTAAAAAATACAAACTATAAATTAAAATTGTACATTCAAAAATTAAAAATAAATTATTTATAAAATAACTTACAATATATTTAATAAAAATTATGATTTTATTCTAATAATATATTTTTTAAAATATTTTTTACAATACGAATTTATATATTATATATCTAAAATTAAATTACTAAACATTAAAATTACGAGCTAGCTCACGAGCTTCTATTCGAGTTTGTTTGCAAGCTTCATGAGCCGAGCTTTATATAGATTGAGTTCGGCTCATTTATTAAACGAGTTTTAATATACGAGCTCGAACGAGCTTTTACCAAACCAAATATTAAGCTGCTTGTGAGCGACTTGACTCATTTACACTCCTGTTTGCGATGTTTGGCCCAAATGGCCAAACTCTTGCACAGAAATATGCACGGTCTCGGTTTGAGACCCGCGTCCTCTTGTGTTTAGATTTGGTTTGAGAGTAACTACCGATAATTATTTGCAACTATAATTTGATGTTCAAAATTTTAAATATATTTCTGATTCCGGATTAAAAGAAAAACATAAGCAAAAGCAAAAACAAAAGCAAAAGCAATTCAATATTCAATATATATATTTATTATTATTATTATTTTTGGTCAGAAATTCAATATATATATATTTAGACACCAAGCCATAATAACATGACTAATGCAATTATAACAATTTGGACCGAATCTGACAGACATCGCAAAAAATTAAATTAATTAATTAAAAAAATAATAAAATTTGAATTATGATTTAAATTTAAAAGGAAAATAAGATTGAAAAATGGAGCCCACATTTTGACCGAAAAACGGTGTTATTACGGGTCACGTCACTTTCCACCACATAGCGGGAATGCGTTTTTTTTGACTGCGTTTGGGCAGCGGTCAGCATCCTCACCTCTCCGTTCGGGCAGCACCACCACTTCCCATACACACTCTCTCACATTAAATTTAATGCTTTTTTTTTTAAAAAAAAAAAACTAATTTCACTTCACTTATTAAAGTGAAGCTAAAAAAAAGCTCATTTATTTATTATATTTCTTCTTCTCCTCCTCCTCCTTGTTCTATAATAAAAGCTGTGAAAAACCAGAAAATGTTGTGAATTTTGTTCTTTTCTTATTTATCTTTTGTTTTCTGTTTCTGGGTCTTTTTTCTTTCTTTTGGATTTTGGCCTTTTTGAAGCTGATAGAAGGATAAAGAAAGTAAAGGAAAAAGATCAGTGCTTTCTTGCATTTGGGTTTTTGATTTTTTTATTAGTGTTGTTATAGCGGGTGATTTTGGAGATAATGGTGGGTTTTTCTTGAGATTTTAGATTAAAAAGTTAGGGTTTTTATTGGGTGATGTTTCTTTTTTCTTTTTGTTTATTGGGGCTTCTTGTTCTTGTTTTTCATTTTGCTAGGTGATGGTGATGTGGGTTTTGGTTTGTTGTTGTTTGGATCTGAGGAGATTAAGAGGTTAAATTTTTAATAGAAGGAGTGTAGTGGGTGTTTTTTTTTTTTCGTCTTGTGTTTGAGTGATGGAGAGGAAAGTTGGTGCCTTTGGTTTTCTTTTGCTGATCTTGTTGTTATTGCATCCATTATTATGGCAGTTGGTTTTGGGTAATATGGAAGGTTTGTGTCTTCTATTTATTGCTTTGTAGTACTTTTTGTTTATTTTCTTTTTTCTTTTTTTTTTTAAATTTATGAGTTTGATCTTGGTTTTTACTCTTGTTTATTGATTTGTGGTACTGGGTTTCTTTTTTTGTTCTTCTTATTAATTGTTCTGAGTAGTGAATAATGGCTGTTGGTAGTTCAGTTCCTTTACTTTTGTGATAATGGTTATTGGTGATCTTATTGAATTCTTCATTGTTGCTATATTTTATTCCATTTGCTTTTCAATTTCTATGAGAAATTTTACTAGTAGATTGTTGATCTTTTAGTCTATTGGAGAAATATTGGTAGTTTGCTCTATTTATGGTTTGAAACCAGGGCTTTAATCAACATGGTTTTTGTGTATTAATGGAAAAAAAATTCTATCCAGATTGTTCAATAATTGTAATATCGAAGGACAGATAATGGATTGTATCTTTGGCATTGGATTGTGTTTCAGTAGGTGTAATGACACTGTGAGATAAGTTGCAGTATCTGAACAACTCGCATTCCTACTTTGTCTGCATATCCCGAAATGCTGGAGAAAACCTTAAACTCCATGCTATTTATTTTAAAGATTCATGTCCTTTTCATTTTTCATTTCTGTAGATGGCCTTCAGTGAGCCATTTATTTAGCTGAGAAAAATGGTTTACATACAAGAAATGTCAAAATCTGTGGCACTGAGAAATGAAGTCCCCAGAGTTTATCATGCATCTAATACAGTGCCTTTTCCATAATTGTGCATTTCATTATATATATATTTTTACTTTGGTTCATTCTATTTGCTATGTGCCTTCAGTAAAATATTTTGGTTGTTAGTGTGTAATTTTCTAAAGTATTCCATTGAAACAGGTGATGCATTGCACAGCCTGAGAAGCAACCTTATTGATCCTAACAATGTTCTACAAAGTTGGGATCCTACCCTTGTCAATCCTTGCACATGGTTTCATGTCACATGCAACAACGATAATAGTGTTATAAGAGTGTAAGCTTCTTGCTTTTTGGCCTCTTTCAAGTGCATACTCATAACATGATTTACTTCTTTCTTTTGTTCTGCCACATATATGACATTTCTTCCTTGTATCTCAGTGACCTTGGAAATGCTGCTTTGTCTGGTCAGCTTGTTCCACAGCTTGGTTTGCTAAAAAACTTGCAATATTTGTAAGTCATCATCTCTGGTTTTGAAGTTTATTTCTGTATTTATGTTTGTCAATTGGCGCTCAAGTTTTGATAGTGTAAATTATTTTGAAGGGTTGATTTTTAAGGATGTGGTTTACATCTTTTCATCTTGTTTTTGTTCATGCGAAGATCTTTAAACTTGTGGTTTAACATTTTTCTCAGAGTCAATTTGTCACCTTTTTCTTTAGGAGATGCAAAACTTGTCTGCCAGAAAGACTTGTCCTGACTTATTTAGACTAGAGAATAGAGAACAGCCAAAATTTATATTCAAAAGCTATAACTCATTTAATGAGTGAACTGGTAGGCAATAAATAGAAGAAGAAAAGGAAAATCTTCTTGAACTTCTTTTGCCCCGTCTTATCTGTGGTTTAATTAGAGAAGGTGTTGGAAAGCATTGGGCAATGGCTTTCTTTTGGCTCAATGAGATTTCTCTTAACAAGTTTAGTGCTTTAGAAAAGGAGCCGGATTAGACTGCTGCTGGTTCTCCTCAATATATTGGCTGATTTGTGGGAAAACATTAGACCAATCCACAGGAGAAGGCGACATAGAACATTTTACATCTGTCATGGCATGTCTGGATGCAATACTATGTAAAGGGATATCCCCAGTCAAATGGTTGACAAAATTTTTATACTAGACCATGTTTTAAAAGTTGCGAACATTTATAATATGGTGTTCAACCAGGATTTAAACTAAAATAAGTGGAGTGTATGTACAGAATAGTGAAATGCTAATGAATGTGAATTTTCTGATTGTTTTGGTCCCCGGAGATCTAGTGGATATCTAATATGTTTCTAGCCAGCTTATGGTTATATGCAATGGTTCTGGAATTCTGCAGGATTGCAATGTATCTTATCTCTGTCGAAGGGAAGGTTATGGTTGAAAAGTGGTATAGTTGATGTGTCTGAAACTTGGACACATTCTTTGTGCTGTTTGATTTAGATGATGGCACTAATATGCATCTTATGACTGTTCTACATTGGCATAATGTGATTAATATTTCATCAACTCTTGGAAGTTAGCAGTTGAACATCTTTCATTTTGAAACTTTTCTTGCATGCATCATCAATCTAATTGCTTATGACAGGGAGCTCTACAGTAACAACATCAGCGGGCCAATTCCCAGTGATCTTGGGAATTTGACTAGCTTGGTCAGCTTGGATCTTTACTTGAATAGTTTTATTGGCCCCATTCCTGAAAGTTTGGGCAAGTTGTCAAAATTGCGGTTCCTGTAAGTATTGTATGCCTAGAATACTCAATTTCATAATGTAAATGCATAGTTGTCAAATTGATATAACATGGATATCATTTCTAGATATTATGTTGCTCCTTTTTATACTCTCTAACATTTGCCATTAAGTATTACGTTGTGCATCATACAATTTACTAATTTTGCAATTACTATTCAAAATAACTAATGTTTGATTGGATAGTCTTTGACTATTTGTAATTGTTATCTTATTTTATTGAACATTCAATATACCCATGCATCATGCATGCACTCAAACACGTGTACTCTTCTTAATCAGTGATGGAAGTTATGTTCTTGCCATGTGGATTTCCTGCTTTAAGTATGGTCCACTTCTATGTTGGTTTTACTAATGACAATAATTTCAGTCACATCTATCAACCAGTTTTGGATGATAATTATAATTTTTTTCATGTTTGTGCAAGGATAGTCGGCTTAACAATAACACTTTGACGGGTCGAATTCCTATGCAATTGACTAATATTTCATCACTTCAAGTATTGTGAGTACTTTGCTCATCTCAATAAATTTCATCAAGAAATTCTTATATGAGCATCCATGCATACACAAACATAACTATGGTAGATTAATGTGTTTAAATGTTGTATAATGACATGCAGGGATCTATCAAACAACCGACTATCTGGAGTTGTTCCAGATAATGGATCATTCTCACTGTTCACTCCCATTAGGTTGTTTGTTAATAAATGGACCATTCATGCCTTCACTGGCTATTTTTGGAACAATTCTAAAAGGCTTGTTTGCCTTGCAGTTTTGCTAACAACTTGGATCTCTGTGGGCCAGTTACTGGGCACCCCTGCCCAGGGTCTCCTCCATTTTCGCCTCCTCCTCCATTTGTTCCACCTCCCCCAATATCTTCACCAGGTGATCTTCTGTCATTTCTTATTTTGAAATTGATGTTTTTACTCTAGATGCAGTGTATATCTTCATCCTGTGGTGTTGTTTGTCTTGAAATTTTGGTTGCTTTGTCAATTTTTTTTGTTGAATTTCTGTGTGCTAAATGCTCCTGAAACTGTTAGGTGCCCTGTAGGAAATACACAGGTAAATATGTGATGTAATTAGTATCAAGAGATTGAGTTTTGATTTCTTAAAACTGATTGGAGTTCAAATAGAAGTCAATTTATTTGGGTTCAACTATTGAGCCTTCTGCCAACTCTGGGGGCAAAGCAATTGATTTTATGGGACTGACAAGATCAATGGAGTACTAAGGCCTTTCTTTGTCGGATGATATGCAGATGTGACATGGGGTACTTGTAACCCCTTTTTTTTTTTTTTTTGGAACTGGCGTTGCCTAAAAATGGCATCCATCACCTTTATATTATGGTCCATGTCAAAAATCCTATTTTAGTGTTATTTTTTATTAATAATCTGTAGATATGTTTTACTACATTTGCGAGGCACTTATTTCACCTTAGATATGCAGATTTCTCATCTTTGCAGTCACTTCTGGTACTTTTTCTGGATTCAAAATGAAGTGCATCATCTACTAATTTCAATTCGATGGAAGTGGTTAGCATCAGTTATTTGTTCCTGCTAAATATATTTTCTGATTTTAATTTCATTCCATTTTGTCTAACTTAAGGAGGGAATAGTGCAACTGGAGCGATTGCTGGAGGAGTAGCTGCTGGTGCAGCCTTGTTATTTGCTGCCCCTGCATTAGCATTTGCTTGGTGGCGTCGTAGAAAGCCTCAAGAATTCTTCTTTGATGTACCTGGTTTGTGTTTTTAACTGAAAACTGGATGGTTGTGTTTATAGACAGTTTGGTAATCAAGTTTATTCTTCCCTCTGCAGCTGAGGAGGATCCTGAAGTTCATTTGGGACAGCTTAAGAGGTTCTCTCTGCGAGAATTACAAGTTGCAACAGATAGCTTCAGCAACAAAAACATTCTTGGTAGAGGAGGATTTGGGAAGGTTTACAAAGGACGTCTAGCTGATGGCTCACTGGTAGCTGTCAAAAGACTGAAAGAAGAGCGCACACCTGGAGGAGAGCTGCAGTTTCAAACAGAAGTAGAGATGATTAGCATGGCAGTGCATCGAAACTTGCTCAGGTTACGTGGGTTTTGCATGACACCAACTGAACGATTGCTTGTTTATCCCTACATGGCAAATGGAAGTGTTGCGTCATGTTTAAGAGGTAAATCTCTCCTGTTTGACATTTTTATCATCAGTATATACTAAATATTATAATTGCTGTGTGACATCTTGTTTCCATGATGTGATTGATCTTCTATAACGGTATATTGATCTTCAGTGTTATCTTTCATTATTCTCATTAATTTATTGATGGATGCTTGTAGAACGCCCTCCATCCCAACCTCCTCTTGATTGGCCAACACGGAAGCGAATTGCGCTGGGATCTGCTAGGGGGTTATCTTATTTGCATGATCATTGTGACCCCAAAATTATTCATCGTGATGTTAAAGCTGCAAACATTTTGTTGGATGAGGAATTTGAGGCTGTTGTTGGGGACTTTGGGTTGGCAAAATTGATGGACTACAAGGATACTCATGTCACCACCGCTGTCCGTGGCACAATAGGGCATATAGCTCCAGAGTACCTCTCTACTGGAAAATCATCTGAAAAAACTGATGTTTTTGGGTACGGAATCATGCTTCTGGAGCTAATTACTGGACAGAGAGCTTTTGACCTTGCCCGACTTGCCAATGATGATGATGTCATGTTACTTGATTGGGTATGCACTCTGTTGTTTTCTGTCCATATGATATCTGGAGCGTTTAACTTTTGTTAGTATCCGTGGTTTTGACTTTTATACATGCAATCAGGAATAGTTCATTTACACATGGTAACAATTGAAATCCAAGAGCCCTAGGACTCAGGACATTTATAATATATTTTTATATTCCCGTTATTTGTTTTCTTCCTTGTTCAGTGCATTTAGAGTTATTTATCTAATGAGACTGTTCTCTCAGGTAAAAGGACTTCTGAAAGAGAAAAAGTTAGAAATGCTGGTTGATCCGGACCTGCAGAACAAGTACGTAGAAGCAGAAGTAGAGCAGCTAATCCAGGTTGCATTGCTCTGTACGCAAGGCTCCCCAATGGACCGGCCTAAAATGTCAGAAGTGGTTAGAATGCTTGAAGGTGATGGTTTGGCAGAAAGATGGGATGAGTGGCAAAAGGTGGAAGTTCTCCGGCAGGAGGTAGAACTAGCCCCTCATCCTAATTCTGACTGGATTGTTGACTCAACAGAAATCCTGCATGCAGTAGAGTTATCCGGTCCAAGGTGACCTCTGGCACAGTTACAAGTAAAGAGGAAAATACTCACTACTTATTTTTTTAATCATAATTTTACCTTTTTCATTTTTTTTTTGGCCTTCCTGATTTGATGAACATATTCCTGATTTAAGTCTCCTGTAAGTCCATTCTGCATTGTATTCATTATTGTGCATACGAGTCAGCATTGTTGAGGTGCAATTTGTGTTATCTTCTTGCCACAATGATCCTAATATCTTTTTGCATGGATGCGGCCAAGAATTTCAATTTTTTTGCTCATTGCAATTGCAAATTTTGTGCTCACAGTTTAACCTACTTCTGATGTATATTATATTCCCTTGGATTGAAGTAATGTATCTTTCTCTAACCATGTTCAATTGTTAACTTCGATATTTACCAATTGCATGAAGTCTTCTGGGTGACCCTCTCCATGTACAGAATATCTCCATCTACTCAAATCAAGTGCCAACGTATTGATCAAAGGAGATAATACTCCAAAGGCTCTAGTCATTTTGGGGGGGGGGGGGGGGGGGTGGGGGCGGGCGGCGGCGGGGTGTGGGTTCAATTAGAACCTGATCTTCAATAGGAAGTAATCATGGGAGCAAGTTAAACACAATATCCGATCAAAAAAATTAAAATGTTATATATATATATGTACTTTTATAAAAAGTAATCTGCAATTCTCGTGTCATGAAAGCGATGAAATAATCCTCAAAACAAAGCAGTCGGTAAAATATATTTTTCTTGATATCTACAAGCTAAGCCTAAGCCTTAAAAAGTTATAAGTTAGTAAATAAGCGAGCTGCTAAACTTAAAAATTCTTGAAAGAGGACATTTATTGCGAACAAAATGCTGGTTTTGTACAAAAATTCTAAATATCAACACATCATATGACAAACCACCTGACGTGGCTTCTCAGCTACTTAAAATATTCGACATTTCTTTAGCCAGAACCTTGTTCAACACAATGGTAGCCATGAAGATATTGTACTTGCAACTATAAAGTCGCTACTTTACAAATAAAATAGAAGGAAAATCAACACCATATTATGCATGTGCTATAATTTGAAATTCACTCACTGGCCGGACCTGAAAATAGATACTTAAAGACCTAGCATATCAACTATCATGAGAAGAACCAGAATTGTCTGTCCTTGATTGAGCACTGGATGACCTAAACAAATTTGGATATGAGAAGTATGACTCATCATCCATTGAAGGCAATCTCTGTGGCTGGTGATGCACAGACTGTTGCTCATAAACATGATCACTAGTGGGCGAGTTGAATTCTACTTTAAGTTTTTCGAAGGAAGGAAGATCATGTAATTCTGATGTCTGGTGATCTTTATGTTGTCGATCAGAGTTCAGATGATCAGCAACCCCATTGGGCCCATCAAATGAGTGTTGATGATCAAAATGTGGCTTTTCCGTGGTCGCAGACTGATCAGGAATATCTACATGAAACGGATTTTCATCACTATTCTCAGGGAACTTCTCACTATTGGTCTTGGTTAGCTTACTAATCCGGGCCTGTGCAAGAGTAGCTGCTGAGCGTGCCGCTACTGCTGCACGTTCAGCAGTTTCTGCAGCAGCCTGAGCAGCAGCTATAACATCATGCAGATCTACATTTGCCTCGTTCTTTGAACTTGAGCTAGGAGGTGAAGTACTCGGTCTTGTAGAGAAGGATATAGAAGATACTGATGGGGGAGAAATAAACGGCAAAAACTGTTTCTCTTCTTTGGTGCCTAAGATAATATTGGCTGCTTCATTCTTGGTAGCTACTGGTTTTTCTGCGGTCACATTCTCATTTTCTAAATGAGATCCTTGTGCTACATTTTCAGATGTTGCAGAGAGATCTGATGGTTCATGCTCAATTCCACGTTGTACAGCAGCTGGTATAGGTAACATTTCTGGTGCAGAGGCAGCATTTGCACTTGGCCGTAAGATCACCTTAGGAACTTCTGGGAAATCTAACGTCTCAAAGTCTGAATCAGAATCTGGCTGTTCATTATGGGCATGATCAGGTACAGAGTTCAAAGCTTCTTCATGTTTCTCTTCTGGAAGGGGCAACTTAGACCCACTGACAAATTGCGTTGGACCATTCTGACAAAACAAGGGTAACATGTAAGGCAGGGAAAAGGAACAAGACTCAGGTCAACCATGCAAGATCACTTACTAATAAATCTTCATGTTTTTTTAAAAGCTCAGTTTCAGAAGCAGATGGATCCCACTCTAATTCATGCTCTTCAGCAATTTCCTTCAGAAGCTTCAATTTTACATCAGGTGAAGGAGCACGCACTGACAAGAGTTCTATCAACTGACAGCATTTTAATGTACAGAAAAAAATGTCAAAAGAAGAAAAGAAATATAAACTGTGCAATTGTATCATAACTAAACTAAGCCAGAACTGCAAGATGACAGTTCATGAACCTGGCGATTGACACCACATTCGGGCATAAGCTCAGTTGCAGCAGCTACAAATTCCCTTCCATACTTGGAAGCAAAAAGCAATTGAACCTGCAGCAACTCTGGCAGATCGGCACATCTTGGCGCAGCAAAACAGATGCTAGATATTGCTTCTTTCAAGTCTGGAGGGCATTCCCTAAAACAAATTTGGCCTTTCAGACAGACAATTTAAAAGAATAAGTGAACTTCTAACTCTGCATTGCTGCAGAGGTTCTTATATAAAATATTAACTGCTGAAGTGCTGATCAATAAAACAGAGTAGCACCAAAGCTTGGCACTGATCTTAATAGTTGCAGCACTGGCACTGATCAGGATGACACCTCTTTTGTTTCTTTGCTAAGCCAACTTCCTCAAGGTGCACCATTTCATCCAAATACTTTTCTTGGATCTCTTGGCGATCGTGTTTATATTGCCATTTTTTTTAATCTCTGATTGCACTATAAGTTGTATTATTGTTGATTGATATTGATATGGGTGTGGGTTTTTCAGATAATTGCTTATTATTACAGTAGATATTAGGGTTAATGCCAATAGTATCATGGTTGCTACCATAAAATGGTGGTGGTGTTATGGTGGTAGTAAATTTTGTTGGCAATGTTGTTGATGATGCTGCTGACGGTTGTTTTGGGTAAATTTGGTGCAGTTTTATGTGGTGGTGGTGCCGGCAGTGGCATTGAGTGGTGATGGTGCTATTGTTGGCTGTTGTTGAGTGGTGATGGTGGTTAATGAGGGTGATGCAGGTGGCAATGGTGTCGATGTGGTGACCATGGCGGTGGTATCAAATGGTGTAGGTAGTGGTGATGTTGGGTCTTTATTTTTTTTTT
>CATIWK010111257.1:0-11868 GCA_949634005.1 Mallotus japonicus
ATAATTAATATTAATATATATATAGAGACAGAGATTTCAATTCAAAATATTTAGCCATTTTTTTATTACTATTTTATTTTTATGAATTATTTATACAATTGTTTAGTCACTTACACAGGATAAACTATATAAAATGGTTACTAAACTTTGTACTTAATTATAATTTGGTTACAAAACTTTAATTTGTATCATTTTAGTTACTAAAATTCTATTTAGATTTCGTCTATAGTCCATATAAAATTGTTTGGTACATAAACAATCTACTATTACTATTTTAGTCTAAAATTTCAAAATAGTATACAAATAAGTTCATATATCATTCTTAAATTATAGTAATAAATTATTTAAATATATTAATATTATATAAATATTTTTATTAGTAATGTATAGTTTATTATATGTAAAAAAAAATTAAATATTATATGTAAAAAATTAAAATAAATTTTCAATATTTAAATATAATAATATTATGCAAATATTTTATTAATTTATAGTTTATTATACAAAAAATTATAAATGAAGATAAATACTGATATTTTCTTAGTTCTCTAATCAAATAATGTTTTTACATTATTTTAGGAAAAAGGTATTCGTATTTCAAAATAATTTTTAGTTATTCCATTAAATTCTATATGAACATAAAAAAAATATATATTGACTTATTTGTATGCTATCTTCAAATTTTGAACTATAATGGTAATGTTAGATTGTTTATGGAGGAAAAAATATTATAAAGACTACTCGTGAAATCTAAATAGAAATTTGATAACTAAAAAGATACAAATTAAAGTTTTATAACCAAATTGTAATCAAACACAAAGTTTAGTGACCATTTATGAAATTTACCCCATTTGCACAATAAAAATATCATCAAAATCATTTTATATTGAAGATCCACATACACACGCGGCCCTCAAAGTCCTCAAAACAAACATAAACCGTTAATCTCTAATAATAATAATAATAATAATAGCAATAGTAATATAATATCTTTCTTCAATATGCAAATGTGTATCATTTATTTCAATTCAAATGTATATAACTATTTATATAAATACACATATATATATATATATATATATATATATATATATATATATATATACCCTAATAAGAGCTGTAATAATAAAAATAGTAAGAAAAAATTCATTTTTAATTTTTTAAAATTTTAAATTTTCTTGTATTGAGTTTTTTTAATTTTAATTATGTTGTATTAAAGTCATATTTTTTGCGCATATTAAGGAATTTTTAATATTTATTCTCTGAATTTATTTTAAGATATTAAATGAATAAATTTTAAAAGTTTTTTTATCGCTTTAATGGTTAAATAACAAATTAAAAGTATGTTATACGTTTTTATTAAATAATAGTTTAATTAATTAAAAATACTATTTTTATTTTATTTAAACGCAATAGTTTAAAAATAAAATATTTTTATTTCAAATTAATAAAAAGCAAAATATTTTGTTATTAATATATAGGTAGAGAATATTTTAATAATAACTAAATATATTGAAAAATTCATAATCATTATTTAATTTTTAAATATATTATATATTTAACCAAACATATTAAGTTTGAAAGATTAATTTTTAAAAATTTTTTCTATATTTTATGATGTTTGAAGTATTTTCAGAAAGTTGACAAAGTATAAGGAGATATTAATTAAAGGGTAAATTATTAAAACCCCATGAGATTTACTTAAATATATTAGTCAATTTCTGTTGTTTTGGTACATTAACATCTCTGAGTTTTGTTTCCGTTATACTAACTCATCACTCCGTTAGTTTTATTGTTAATTCATGGACTTTAACTGTAATTTTTTAATAGAAAATATTTTCTTTTGGTCTTTAAAGTTTTATATTTTTAAAATTTATACCATTTTTGCAATTTAGATGATTATTTTCACAAGTAAAAAATAAGTCACTTATTTTAATTTTTTAATATTTTAAATTTAAAATATGAATGTATGTTTTAAAAAATTTTAAATTAAAAACAAACAAACATTAAGATAAAAATTTGTAATAGTACTATTACTTTTCACAATACAGAATTCTTATTTTTACAAATTTTATTTTTTGGAATAAAATATTATGATGAAAAGGAACACTATAATCAAGGAGTAAAAGGAAATATTTTCTGTTAGAAAATTGTATTTTAGTCAATGATTTGGCAGCAAAACTCACAGAAGGATGAGTTAGCATAGCGTAAAAAAAAAAAAAAAAAAACTGATAGATATCATATAGTATATTACCAAAAGGGATAACAATATTTGCAGTCCTAAAAGTTATATAGTTTTACAATTAATTCCTGAATGTTTCATTCTTAACAATCAAGTTCTATAAGTTTTAAAAAGTTTTTCTGTTAGTCTTATCTATTAGTCAAACCAATTTTCCATTAGTCAACCATTAAAATTAAATTTTTTTTTTATATTTTAGTTCTAAAACTTGAAAATTTTTTATATTTTAAATAAATAATTTTATTTTTATTTATAATTTATTATATTATTAAATTTTCATAATAACTGTATTTACTCAATAAAAATAATATCAAAAAATTAAAAATTAAAAATATTTCTTTCTTAAATTATTAGTTTCAATAACGATGACAAACAAAATTAATCAAGTATTATTTTAATAATTTAAAATAAATAATTTTAATTAATATATCATAAATGAATAATTTTTTTATATGGAAAAAACTCAATCAATTTTGTCAATGGTATAATTTGTGTTATATTTTAAATAATTTTTAAACTCAATGAAATTTAAAATAGACAATTCTTTTAAAAAATATTTCTTTAATATAGACTTTTTTTATAATAAATATTTGAGCAATTAAATAAGTGAACATATCTTTTTATAAAATAGCTTAATATAAAGAAATATTTTTTTTTGAAAATATCTAATTCAAATATAATTGAATTCAATAGATATTTGAAATCTAACACAAATTATAATGTTGACATAAATGAATAAATATATTTTATTTTTAATATTTAATTTTTTGATATTATTTTTAATGAGTTAATACACTTATTATGAAAGTTAAATAATGTAATAAATTATAAATAAAAATAAAAAATTATTTATTTAAAATATAAAAGATTTTAAAGTTTTAGGACTGAAATGTAAAAAACAAGTTTAATTTTAACGCTTGACTAATGAAAATTTGGTTTGACTAACAGAAAGACTTTTTAAAACTTATAGAACTTGATTGTAAAGAAAATTACTTATATGACTTAATTGAAAACATGATATAAGTTATAGGACTAAAAATGTTGTTATCCCTAAAAGAATATTTTGACCCAATAATATAGTATTTTGAATTTTAAATTTATATGAAATATAATATATAAAATATGAAATTTATTTAAATAAATTTTATAATGTTTTCATTTTGAGCAAATACAATACATTTATAAAAAATTGTTTGCAATGGAATTGTATTTAGAATTCATTCAAAAACAAAATAAATTTGGGTCATTACATAATTATATCATGAACTTTAGTCTTACTTTTAAAATTGTAGCGAATTGATATATGAACTTTTTGATTTGTTGCAAATCTATTCACGATTAAAATAGCATGTGCCCATGCTGAAATGACATACAGTCATGACATGTATGTGTAAATTATTTGCTAATGTGGAAATCAAAAGAGAAATTAGTAAAATTTTATATTCTTAACTTTCATTTTTTTTTTGCAAATATATCCTTACTTCTATTAATACAAATTATTAAAATTTTATTTAATTATTTTTTAGATATCAAAAAATAAATAAATTAATAAATAGATTTTTTAGTAGAATCGAAGAATGATCGTCTAATAAACTCAAAGTATAAAAAGTAATTTTGAGTTGACTTAGTTTTTGGAAAACGGATAGTCATAATTGAAAGTATTTTTCGTTTTACATAAACATGATAAAAATAATCTTTTCGAACTTAGGTGTAAAAATAATAAGACTTATACGACGTGCAGAGTTGCTATCCCTTAAATAAATAAATAAAATCTGTGAAGAATATAGTCATGCTTTGTTGGTTGATTCTATAGAATCACAAGATAACATGAGCATTTTTTTTTTCTAAAATTCTGATAGAAAAGACACCCTGTTGAAAAAAATAAAATAAAATAAATGTTGTCTATATAAATGATATTGTTGGAAATTGAATTATATTCATCTTCTCATATCTTACAAAGTTGTACGTTCTATTTGCTTTGCCATCTCTCCCAATCCCAACTCCAACACCAATTTCATACTGCTTATTTGGCTTGAATTCTATTATACATTCAGCCCCAAGCTGCAAGTGTATCATCAATCTGTTGGAGCCCATAACATTGAGGTATGTTGGCATGCCCACAAACACAAACTATCCTCTTTGTGTTTGGATGAGAGGAAAAAAAAATAAAAGAGAAAATACGAACAATGTTGATACATAAATTATATATTTTAGAAGGATATTAAAGTACGTGTTTTTGTTTTTGAAATAAAATTGCATATAATGGATACAATGCACATAATTCAAAGGCCAAACAACTATATATATGATGAAATTGAAAATTTTGCCAATAATGATTTTTTTTTTTTTTGTCTTAAATAATTAAGTGAAAGGAAGAAATGTGGAGACTGAAGATTGCTGAAGGTAATAGCAAATACTTGCACAGCACAAACAATTTTGTAGGAAGGCAGATATGGGAGTTCAACCCTGAAGCAGGTACTCCTGAAGAGCGTGCTGAGGTTGAAGAAGCTCGTTCTCGTTTTTATAATAATCGCCATCAGGTTAAGCCCAATGGTGATCTTCTTTGGCGTATGCAGGTTTATTTCTTTCTCTAATCTACTGCATGCATGCACCCACACATATAACACTTACCTGCATTTAGTTGTGTCCAAAGAAGTAATCTATGTATGGATGGTTACAGTAATTTCATACGTGAAAATTTTGTAGTTTTTGAGGGAGAAGAAATTTGAGCAAAAAATAGCAGCAGTGAAAATAGAAGAAGGCGATGAGGTGACATACGAGAAGGCAACACAAGCACTGAGAAGGGCAGTCCATTTGTTTTCAGCATTGCAGGCTAGTGATGGTCATTGGCCTGCTGAAAATGCCGGACCTCTGTTCTTCCTTCCTCCATTGGTAAAGTCATATTCATTATTTTATCGAGTTTATTTCTAATTTTCACACTATTAAACTATTTGTTTTTCCTTTGATTTCTTAATATTTCCGTTAAAATTACTGTTAATTAATATAAAGTGACAATTATATCTTTGAATACAATATAGGTTATTTAGAGATAATTACTGTTTATCCTCTACTTTGCCATTTACTGTTCGCCCTCTAAAATTTTAAAAACGTTTTTTTTATTTTTTATTTTTTTGCACTATCATATTTTTTTGTCAATTTTTTTTTATTAAAGTTATTGTTAAATGAGTACAAATGATCAAAAAAATCAAAAGGTGGTGAAATCATAAAATAAAAAACTTTTTAATACAGTACAAATGTTTGTATCTTTACAAATAGAATTAAAATTGTTATATTAATTTTTATTTAATTACAACCATTAATAATTTTTATATATCAATACTCATTATATGCATCAATGACTATTATTAAATAAGTATTAATCTAACGGTTATAATTTATTTGTATGGATACATATGTTTGTTTGTACTGAAAAAGATTAGAAAAACAACTTTAAGTAATTTAAGTAATATACCTAATAATTTAAACTAACAATATTTAGACACCTAATATTTTTTAGCTGATGTATTAATTATGCAAGTAAAATAAAATTGCAGGTGATGTGTATGTACATAACAGGACATTTGGATAGTGTATTTTCTGCCGAACATCGAAAGGAAATGCTTAGGTACATGTACAACCATCAGAATGCGGATGGGGGTTGGGGCCTTCACATTGAGAGTCACAGCACCATGTTCGGTACAGTTTTCAACTATATCTGTATGCGTCTTCTGGGCGAAGGACCTGATGGTGGTCAAGATAATGCTTGTGCTAGAGCCAGAAATTGGATCCGTAAACGTGGTGGTGCTACTTACATTCCTTCATGGGGAAAGACTTGGCTCTCGGTGCATAATTTTACCTTTTTTTTACTCTTAAATCCTTTGAGAAAGATAATATATGTTTTTCCTTGTCAAATCATGAATCTCGTGTGTACTTCTGTCAGATTTTGGGTTTGTATGACTGGTCCGGAAGCAACCCAATGCCCCCAGAACTTTGGCTTCTTCCATCTTTCCTTCCTGTGAATCCAGGTCACCGCTCTTCATTTAACTAATACACATGCACTCATTACAAGTTAATTAAACCAGAAAGTAGAATTTGAGTTCCAAGCCAGCCAATAATAATAATAATAATAAGATTATTAAGCACGGGAAGAGAGAATAGTCGGGTTCCAATATGATTTTAATATTTTATTTCAAAAAGTTATATAATAAGAAATTTGAATTCTTATTAGCAAAATTTTAGAAGTTGATCGGTTCAACTTGCAGGGGATTGTTCCAGTTTAAATGAAGTATCGGATTTAAATCTTAGTGTATGCAGTCACGTTAAATTAGTTGTTGGAAAACTTTTGCGTCATTGGGCTACCCAGATCAAACTGGATTGGTCAAAATCCAATGAACTCTAAATATCAATATTTTAGATAAAAAAAAACATTTAACTCCAATCTATCACCTCCTTTCTTCCTGAATATTTATCTTCTTATTTTCAAAGAAAAAAAAATAACAAAAACGAATGGCCTCATCTTCTTAAATTCATTTTCTTGTTTTTGGAAGAAAAAACACAGATCCATAGCCTAAACAATGTTGCCACAGCACTTTCAACAAAACCCATCTGGAAAAAAAAAAATTCACCTCGACTCTACCTAAATCTTTCTTCTTCTCAAAAACATCTCAATTTTTAGTATTAGATCAATACCCAGAAGTAATTAAATTATTTTTTTTTCCCGTTTCTTACTTGTACCAATATGTTGTTATTGTTACTGCTATGGTGTTATTTTGCAATTTGGTTCAAAGATACAAGTTGAAGAAATTATTTGACTATTTGCTAAAAAAAAAAAAAAACAGTATTTGATTATTGGAAGATTAATGCAGCAAATATGCTTTGCTACTGTCGGATGGTTTACATGCCAATGTCGTACCTGTATGGTAAAAGGTTTGTGGGGCCAATTACTCCTCTAATCCTCCAACTCAGAGAAGAACTTCTTATTCAACCTTATGAAAAAGTGAATTGGAGGAGAGCCCGTCATCAGTGTGCACCTGTCAGTCTCTAGCTCCTCTCCTTAATTTCTTCTCTACGTACCTACCTAATATTTCATATTAATTATGAACTTGATTATTGTTGTTTATTGCAGGAGGATCTCTATTATCCCCACCCTTTTGTTCAAGATTTTCTTTGGGATACTCTTTATTTATTCACCGAGCCTTTTCTTACTCGTTGGCCTCTTAATAAGTTACTCAGAAAAAGGGCACTTGAAGTCACCATGAACCACATTCACTATGAAGATCAAAATAGTCGTTACATTACTATTGGATGTGTTGAAAAGGTTATCTTTTTTCTTCTTCTTTTCCTCCCTTTCAATTTAAGTCCATGAGTTATACGAGTATTATAATAAATCATAATAAATTATTAATTTCATCATAATAAGTTCTCAAAGAATAAAAAAATTTTACTCTAAAATCATTTTTTTTTTTTGAAGAATAAAAATACATACTTTTTAATAATTTTAACCAATAATTTTTCAATGATAATTTTTATACTCTTAAAGAAATTTAGCCTATTATTTTTACATTTCAAAATTATTTTTAGCTCAGTAAAATAAGCTTTAAAAAATGTGTTTATTCTTCAAATTAAAATTTTAAAAATAAAAATCTAATAAAAAATCGGCATAATAATTTTTTTTTTCGCCAAACATATTAAATTTTACGAATATATATATGTATAAAGTTTAATTGAACCAAAATAAAATAATAAAAAATAATTAAGGGCTTTTTTTTTAATATCTTTTACCGTCTCAAAAAATCAAACTTTAACATTTATCGAGTAAACATTAAATAAACGGCATATCTGAACGTTTTCTTAAAAAAAAAAAAAGTTTATGGACTTTAATACTTCAACACTGAATTTAATTTGATATTTGTTATTTTGGTCAAAGTTAAAAAGTATATATATATATATTTTTTTCATATGCACACATCTCTAATGCTGCGTGCCATCCGAATTGAACACACAGACGCTTTGCATGCTTGCTTGCTGGGTTGAAGATCCAAATAGTGATTATTTCAAGAAACATCTTGCTAGGATCCCTGACTACCTTTGGGTCGCTGAAGATGGACTGAAGATGCAGGTTATCACTATTTTTAACTCATGTGTATCACAGTGCTGACTTCAATCAAAGATAACACAATATCTAAATAATAACTGCATTTCTGTGCAGTCTTTTGGAAGTCAACAGTGGGATATTGGTTTTGCCATGCAAGCCTTGATTGCCAGTAACTTGACTGAAGAAATAGGGGATGTGCTCAAGAGAGGGCATGACTTCATAAAGAATTCTCAGGTTTATTGCTTATCTTTTTGCCATATGATCTCCAGTATGTTCCTTTTATTAGAATTAGAAGAAAAGTGGGAACTGGATAGGATGTAAATTGAATAACACTTTTGCTCTTTAAAAAAAAATAATCTTCAGGTCAAGAATAACCCTTCAGGCGATTTCAAAAGCATGTACAGGCATATTTCTAAGGGAGCATGGACTTTTTCTGACCAAGACCATGGATGGCAAGTTTCTGATTGCACCGCCGAAGGACTGAAGGTAACAATTAACTTTAAATATTTATTACTTTTAAACTGCAACGTCCATGCCTAATCAAATTCACTTCAACCACAGTGTTGCCTACTTTTATCAACCATGCCGCCCGAAATTGTTGGAGAGAAACTAGAGCCCCAACAGCTGTATGATGCTGTCAATATCATTCTTTCTTTCCAGGTGACTACCCATCTACACACGCTCCATAACAGCATTAATTATAATACTTTTGTACTTGTAATGACTAAGCTTCCTGTAAATTATATTAATGGTCATAAAACTTTATTCTTTGTTATAGTTTATTTCCAAAACTTTAATTTGTTTATTTTTAATTATATAAATGTTATTTATATTTCATCCTATTTAATTTGATTATGTGGCAATAAAAAAGATTACGTGATATGTCATTTTTTTTTTTGAGAAATTTATAATGATCATGACCTTTGATGACTTGAAAGATCAAGTTAATAATATCAAGTCATCTAAGTTTTACCCATGTGCTATTAGATTTTAGTTTTTATCACTTTAATTAAATATTAAATTTTTATTGGTTTACCTTTTCAACTCATTAAATAATATCTCTAGTTTTTATCTTGTTGAGTTTGTCATTCATCGTAGTCATCCTAAAATTTATTCCACTATCCATATTAATTTTATGAAAAGTTTTATCGAATATTCTGGTTGCTACATCATCATATTAAATATTAGGATCGTTTCTTTTGAATTACAAATTAAAGTTAGATAATTAAAAAGAAACAAAATTAAAGTTTTGAAACCAAATTGTAATAAAGTAAAAAGTTTCAGGATCATCCATACTATTTGCTTGGCTAAACTTTCTATTGAACTTAATTATTGCAGAGTAAAGATGGAGGTTTATCGGCATGGGAGCCAGCTGGGGCTCCACAATGGTTGGAAGTAAGTTATTTGGAGACCCTTCCAATCGACCTTTGATGTTCATAGCCGAATTAAGGATAATTATGTAAGAGTTAACGTGCTTATTTTTCCCTCAGATGCTAAATCCAACTGAATTTTTTGCTGATGTAATAATTGAAATTGAGTATGTGGAATGCACCTCTGCTGCACTCCAAGCATTAATCTTGTTCAATAAATCTTACCCTGGCCATAGAAAGAAGGAGATCGAGAATTTCATCAGAAATGCAGTTGCATTTATTGAAAACGTACAAAGTAGTGAAGGTGGATGGTACGTAAGTTCAATTTGATTAGCAACATATATATGTTGCAATTAATAAATTAATCAATTACATGATGGATAGGTATGGGAGTTGGGCAGTTTGCTTCACGTATGGTACATGGTTTGCACTAGCAGGCCTAACAGCTGTTGGCAAGACTTACAATAATAGTGCAGCAATACGCAAAGGTGTTGATTTTCTTCTTAGAATACAAAACGAGGATGGGGGTTGGGGAGAAAGCTATCTTTCGGCCCCTCAGAAGGTAAATGCATATATCTATAAATAAGTGAAATATGGTTTGTCAACAGAAACAAAACAAAAATCTGTATGTATATATGCAGAAATATGTTCCTCTGGAAGGAAATCGATCGAATTTAGTACAAACAGCTTGGGCTATGATTGGTCTTATTGATGCTGGACAGGTGAATATATACATATATACCTTTTGTTTCGTTTAATATTTATATGAGAAAAGGATCTTATGATTTGATTGTTCCCCTGTTGATTGAATAATATATAGATGGATAGAGACCCAGCACCCATTCATCGAGCTGCAAAGCTGATAATCAATTCGCAATTGGAAGATGGTGATTTTCCTCAACAGGTAACAATATATAAAAGTTGTTCATTCAATACTGTTGAAAGGTTATTTTACTGATAGAAAAAAAAAATTAAAATGACAGGAAATCACTGGTGCTTTCATGAAGAACTGCATGTTACATTATGCAATATACAGGAATATCTTCCCACTATGGGCCTTGGCAGCATATCGAAAGCATCTTCCAGTTTAACATATTTCTTTCCCTCCTATTGACGGATTAGTTTCACCTTGTATTGCTATATTGAGTTGTTGCACAAATTGCTTCACTTTTGCTTTTTGTTTATCATCTTATACCAAGATTATAAATTGATCTTTGTATTTTGATCTTTCATAGATTATTTTGTTGTACTGCAAAAAAAGATTTGTAATATTTCTTCAGTTAATAAAAACTATTTTATTCTCAACACATTTCATTTCTGCCACAAGCACAATAACTCATCAAACCTTATCAATCAAACAAAACTCTTAGAATATATATTGTTTCTTCCTTTAACAAATTACCAACAGCAAACTAGATTTTCCTATAAAAAATAAAAATAACGCCAAATTAGATTCATAACAATAGTCTCTTCGAAGAAAATATCTTTAGAAATCAATCCTTATATATTTATTTGGAATCCCACCTATGAGGCTTGGTGACGCATTGTGTAGCGTGGATGACAAGACTACTATACAACTAAACCTTAAAGAAAAGATAAAAAATTTCAAGATTTATTGTGAGTGGAATTGCTACTTCGATTTTTCTTCTTGACAGAATTTTTATTGTGAAGGCGCTTGCTTTTGAATTTGCTTTGCTTGGTCGAATTCTATTGAGAATTTTCCTTCTTGGAATTTCATTGAACTTATTATTGTTTGGAAACTAATTTTTTTTATTGAATCTTTGATGACTTTTGGGCTCAATTGTTGAACTAAAATCCTTGATGAATTAAATGAGCAAAGTGGTAGAAAATGGGACTGCTATATTGATTTTAATCAAAGAGTATTACCACCATATAACCATGAAGAGATTCATAAATTTGATCCTTGAGATTTTAGTTAACTTTTCATAAGCGACCTTAAGTTTATTTTCTATTCAATTGAGTCCTAAGTAATTATTACCTAAGAATATGTTGAAGTTATTGTTATTTTTACTAATATTAGTTATTTTAAAGCTTGATAATAACTAGAGGCATTTATTAATTCAATGACAAGTAATTATATATTTTATAAAGAGATATTTATTCACTACAACAAAATGGCTCATTTGTTACAATTAAAATTGTCA
>CATIWK010111373.1:0-27602 GCA_949634005.1 Mallotus japonicus
AACGTTAATAATGAGCCAAGGGGAAAGTTTCTTCTCTTTAAAGCTAGAATTGACGTTCATTCTCCTCTCCAGCGAGGAGGTTTAATTTCTTTGAATGGGCGAACATTGTGGATTCCTTTCAAATAAGAGGGTCTCCCTTTGTTTTGTTTCTGTTATGGTAAAATGGGTCACATGATGAAGCAGTGTTTGGATTTTGATGAGGAAGACGAAGTTCGTCAGTCAGTTCTTCACTATGAGTTATGGTAAAAAGCATCTCCGATGAAGAGAGTTCAAAATGATCCTTTAATTCCTCATGGTCATAGTGATTTGTTAGTGATATGCATTAGGTCAATCATTTATGACTATGTATTGACTTTATCATTTTATTAATAAAGATGAATTTCCATTATCATTTCTTTTATGATAATTAAATGAATAGTTAATTCTTTCTAAGGTCATCAAGCATGTGACTTGATAGATATTAAGTCAACTCACAGGTACTTATTTGAGAAATCATGTACTGGATTGACCCACTATGAGAATTCTACATAGATAATTGTCATAAGTATTTCTCATCACAGTAATATTGTTTTAGTCTTTTGACCTTGAAATCACCATGGATTTCTACATAACTATTTTATATTTTGACACATTCTAACATTGTCTTTAACAGGATGATGAAATAGAATGTTGTTGGATATAAAATGAGTTATATGAGGAATGTGAGTGATTGAGAAAGAATTTATCCCTCATTTAATATGAGTAAGATATCTATGGGCCCCCTGATAAGATAGACTGAAGGAAATGCATGGTCATGCTAAAATGAATTGATAAAGAGTTATCATTCATTTGCTAGCTATAATTTAAAATAATATTAATTTCATTATAAATTATAAAAAATAGTTTTAATAAGGATAGTATAGTTTAAATATATGATAAATTTAAATAAGCTATCGATGATGGGGAAAAACTCTGAAATGGAGCTGATTAAATCCTAGTTGTTTTGAATACAAACAGCTATCAACTGCTGATTTGAGGATCTCACCAAACATTAAAATTTGTGACTAATTAAAGAAAAACCTCTCACATAAGCTAATCCAAACATTCCCTAAGCAGGTTTTGTCTGTCTCTGTCTTTCTCGTCCTCTACCCCACTTCCAAAGAGAGCATTAAGGTCAAAAAGTCCAATTTAGATTTGCTTTCCTTTATATCTGTCCTGTATTTTCAACTTTGCTAAAAAAACCTAATCATCCCTTGTCCTCGCACCTTCTACTCTATCATCTATTATTTTTATTTTTCAGTACAGCATCACAACTTGCCAAATGCCCACATGATACCATATCAAATATTCAATTCAAAGCAGCAACTCTTCTAAAATGTCAATTCAACGCATTGCAGCATTTATTGAATTAGAATTAGATTTGGATAAAAAGCATAATCTAATGGACAGCTATTTACCCCAAAGCCTTAGCCTAGTGGTGGAGGTTTGAGGGTGTGGATTGAAGGTTGGGAGTTCAATACCCCCTCCCCTCAACCTCCCCACAAATTTGGTCAAAAAAAAAAAATGGACAGCTATTTAAAATTGGGATTCTTTAGTTATTAAGCCATAAGAACCTCTTTTAAGACACTCACTCAAAAGCCATTGTTTGCTATTTTCCACTTCCACAACTCCAAATGAAGCTATTCACCGCTCTCTTCCTCTCTATTTTCACTCTTCACTCCCTCAAACTTACATCCGCTGCCTGTCATGCTGATGATGAACTGGGTCTTTTGGGTTTTAAATCGGGTATCACCCACGACCCATCGGGTATGCTCACATCCTGGAAGGCTGGTACCGACTGCTGCACTTGGGCTGGTGTTACTTGTCTTGTCGGCAACCGGGTCACCGCATTATCACTTTCTGGACAACCCGAGAAATCCAACAGCTTCATATCGGGTACAATCTCTCCATCCCTAGTTAAAGTCCAAAATCTTGATGGTATTTACTTGATGAACTTGAGAAATATTACGGGTAAGTTTCCGGATCTGTTATTCGGGTTACCCAATCTCAAATTTGTTTACATAGAAAACAACAGGCTCTCGGGTCAAATACCCAGTAACATCGGCAAGTTGACCCAGCTGGAGGCATTCAGTTTAGCTGGCAACCAATTCACCGGGTCAATACCCAGTTCAATAGCCAACTTAACCCAGTTGACCCAGCTGAAACTGGGTAACAATTTCCTCACTGGCACAATTCCTGTTGGAATTAACAAGCTAAAGAGCTTGACTTTTCTGAGTCTCAGAAACAACCAACTTTCAGGCACAATTCCTGATGTTTTTTCACCATTCACTAATCTCAGAATTCTTGAACTTTCACACAATAAATTTTCTGGTAATATCCCAGTTTCAATATCATCACTAGCACCAAGATTAGCCTATCTCGAAATAGGCCACAATGCATTATCTGGAAAAATCCCAGATTTTCTTGGATCTTTCCAGGCACTAGACACACTAGATCTTTCATGGAACAACTTGACAGGAACAGTGCCAAAAACTTTTGGGAATCTGACAAAAATCTTCAATCTTGACCTTTCTCACAATTCTCTTCTAGACCCATTTCCTGTGATGAATGTAAAAGGGATAGAGTCTCTTGATTTGTCCTATAATCAATTCAATCTTAAACAAATACCCAGTTGGGTCACTTCCTCTCCTATCATCTACTCACTGAAGCTAGCAAAATGTGGCATCAAGATGAATTTAAGTGAGTGGAAGCCAAAGGAGACATATTTCTATGACTACATTGATCTATCTGAGAATGAAATTTCAGGCAGTCCAATTTGGTTACTGAACAAGACAGATTTTTTGGTTGGGTTTTGGGCTTCAAAGAACAAGTTGAAGTTTGATTTGGGAAAGCTGAGGATTGTGAAAACATTGAAACACTTGGATTTGTCAAGAAATTTGGTGTATGGGAAAATACCCCAGAATGTTACTGGATTGGAAAGCTTGAACTTGAGCTACAATCATCTCTGTGGACAGATTCCACCAACAAAATTCCCTGCCAGTTCATTTGTGGGGAATGATTGCTTGTGTGGACGTCCACTACCTCTTTGCAAGGTGTAGAGAAAAAAGAAAAAAGAAAAAGAGAGGAGGCAAATAAAAATTGATAGTGGAAATGACACTGTAGAGTTGGAGATGCGCAACTTGAAGAAAGTGCAAGTTTTTTTTTTTTTTTTTTTGAACGTAAGTGCAAGTTAATTTGTTGGCACTTAAAAAAAATAATAATAAATAAAGAACAATGTACTAATTTGGTTGCTTTTTTTTTCTTGTATGTGAAATAATGGGTTTGTTGCACCGTTGGTACCGTAATTTTACCCAATGTTTCAAAATGGTACCAGATTTTCAATTTTTTTTTTTAGTAACACAAGTTCTATTTTTGCTTCAGATTAAAGTACCTCAAATATATCCGATCAAATTTACCATACGTGGCAGCCGGAATAAACATATTTTTAGTATATTCACCATGTAAACATCTCATTAAACAACCTAATCATCTTGTTCGCCCCATAGAACAAAATTTGCTTATGGGTCCCATAAAATAAAATTTTAGTAAATTTTATTTTATGGAGCCCACAAAATGGGCTGCTTAATTGGATGCTTACATGGTAAATATACAAAAAATATACTTATTCAGTCTGTCACGTATGCTAAATTTGATCGAATATGTTTAAGGTACTTTAATCTGAAGCAAAATAGAACTTGTGGTACTGAAAAGAAAAAAATTAAAAATCTGATACCATTTTGAAATATGGGGCAAAATTATGGTACCAATGGTGCAACATACCCGTGAAATAATTATTGGAATTAGAGGGTGGTTATTGAAATTTCATTGGCCATTTCGTTTTTTTTTTTTTTAACAGTTAGTCTAAATGGTTAAAATTTATAGCTTGGAATGAAAGAGTAAAGGAATAGGAATTAAACCGGATTCTATTTTCAATTAAATTTCTTACTCCCGTAACATAACATTTTTTTTTTTAAACCAACATTTTATCTTCTGTCCTACACGAGTTAGGCCATTGGCCGTTTTGTTATTCGATTTGTTTTAGATATAAAATAATAGAAAATATAAAATCAAAAAAATAAATTAGTAAATTTATTTTTATAAAATATAATTATTGTTGAACAATTCTAAATTAAGAGGGCGTTTGTCATAGCTGTTGGAAGGGAGCTGATAGCTTATTAGTTCCCAACAGCTACAAAATGATGTTTGGTTAATAATTTAAAATGATAGTTGTTAGCTGTTGTGATATCTTTTAGCTACTTTTCATATCAGCTCCAATTTGGAGCTTTTCATGAACAGTTCCATAAATTTAAATATAATTACTTAATTATCCCTATTTATTTAAATATAATTACTTAATTGTCTATATCTATCTAAATTAAATTAAAAACTATATTTTTATATATTATTTTTTTCCTTTCATACCTTTTTAGTTAATTTTTTTATTTCTTTTTTTGAATAAATTTTTTTGAAAATTGATTTAAAGATGTACAAATATATTATATGCATTTTAATAATAATAATAATAATGTTATTATTAATTAATTAATTAATATAATAAATATATTACTATATAATTTATTATATTTAATTACAGAATTTTTAATATTTAAAATTATAAATATAAAATATTTTTTGAAATTAATATGTATAGTTAAATACAATTGAACATATAAATAATTAAATAACAATAAATATAAAATTTAAACAACTTAATTAATATTTATAATAGTCATTAAGCATATAAACAGCAATAGCTGTAAATAATTTTACCAAACACTTAACATTGATCAGCTAACAGCTACCAGCTATTAATAACAGCTTAGCCAAACAGACCCTAAAATTATTATGAACTGGTGTTGCTGTAAATATTTCTAATCAAACAATTATTTGCTTGTGTTTTTAACTAAAATGTCAAACTAAAAGATATTAAAGTCTTAATTTTAATTTCGAATGGCACTAATCAAATTATATGACTAATTTGATATGATATTGAATCTTTATAAAAATATTACATTGAGAACTATATTGAAATATACCAAATCATATTAAACTGAAAAATTAGATAAAGTACCCAATATTAATTTAATAAATAACGTAAAATATTAATAAAAAAGGGAAAATATACAAATTGAACCCCACATTTTACCGCATTTCACATTGGATCCTATATTTTTTTTGGCTCAAATTGGAAATTTAGATCATATTAGAACTATACTGAATACAATCAAATCCTGTAACTTTGTTTTAGTACAATTAAATCATATAAATTAAACAAAATTAATTTTAATGGATATTAACAAATAAAATTGATAGTGTTTTTAGAAATATATATATAACCTAATTATAAAATTATAAAATTTTTTAAACCTATAAAATAATTTTTTAAAATTTTTTAAAATTTTACAGTCAAGTAATATAAATTTCAAAAAAAGACCAAATTTATTCTTTAATGTAAATAGTGAATTGATAATTGACCTAAAATTTGATTTTAATAGTTGAATAAAAAAAATTTATTCATTAAGACTCCGTTTGTTTGCGGAAAATATTTTCACTAGAAAATAATTTCCAGAAAATTTATTTTTCAAGAAAATATTTTCCAATGTTTGGCTAGGAGACAATAAATGAGGAGATAAGACATTGAAAAATAAAAGAAAAAACAATAAATGTGGAGAGAAAACATTGAAAAAAGTATTGGAAAATGGGAAATCATTTTCCCAAGTTATTTTCCTTTGACTAACAATTTATTTTCCTTTGACTTATTTTCTTTGATAATCCAAATACTGGAAAATAAAGAAAAATATTTTCCGCAAATAAACAAAGCCTAATTATTGTGTAGGATTAAAAATTTAAACTGATGAATAAATTTTAAAAAAATTTATTCAACCGTTAAAATTATATTTTAGGTCAATTATCAATTCGTTATTTATTTTAACAAATAAATTTTGTCATTTTTTTTGAAATTTTATATCACTTGATTGTAAAAATTTTTAAAATTAATTTAAGGGTTTAAAAAATTTTAAAATTTTAAAATTAGGTTATATATATATATATATATATATATATATATATATATATATATATAACGATTATTAATTTTATTTGTTAGTATCTGTTAAAATTAATTTTTTATTAATTTATAAGACTTAATTGTACAAAAAAAAGTTACATAATTTGATTATACTCAGTAAAGATTCAATATGGTCTAAATTTTCAAAATAAAAGTTCTAATTTGAGCCAAAAAAAAAGGAAAAGGTACAAAAACACCCTTATGGTTTTGCCCTAATCTCACTTAACTCCATAACGTTTTCGAAGGCTCAAAGACACCCATAATGTTACTGAAATGACACAAAAAGACCCTTCCAACTAACACCGTTAATAGTAAGTTTAAAACCCATTAAAAGTTTCTTGCGTGGCAAATAGGGCCCACCATATGTGGACATGGAGACAAATTAAATAAAAAAGTTGCTGGTGTGGCATGTGGGGCCCACCTCTCGCATAACAGACAAATAGAAAAAAAATCAATTGAACGTTCAATCCTTAGCCATGGCGATGCTCCAGCGAAAATCCCCCTTTTTCCCCAAATTGAGAAGAACCCTAAATTTAGCCCATTTATATTACAAACGATGAGGTCGGGTTTTTGTGTCAAGTAGTGTTTTGGGTTTGTTGATTTTAGCTTCTTGAACTTGTTGAAGTAGTGTTCGCCGTTGTTGGGGTGGTGGTAGTGGTTGCTATGTGGTGAAGTTTCATTTGGGAGCATAAAGTTTGAGTGATTGAAACCTTCGAACATTGTTTTGCTAACAGATGGCTCGAACACAAAATAATGGTGCGTTGGCTTGGTGAATGTAGAATCAGGTTCAATTGCATTTGCAACTGCTTCAATATCCCAGTGCGCTGTCTCCATTTCACGAACCATCATTTTAACGAAACTCTTCATGGATCTTAAAGTAGAATGCAAGAATTAAACAAAATGAGTTAGGTTTAGAATGGAGAATTGAATATGATCATACATTGACAATGGTCCGCTTGCATTTTGATTTAGTGTCTTTTCTAAAGACTTGTTGTATGCAATGGACTCATCGAGCTTTTTCTTGAGTTAAGAAATGTCTGAATCTTTAGCCTCTGTCTCTGCTTCAAATTTCTTGATGGTGATCTCATAAGTCTTCATCATGCTTTGCTGTTCTTGAATCTCAGCAAGCATAATAGTAACCTGTGGAGAAAGATGATCAAGATCGTTTTTGAAAAAGCTTCGTAGGTTTTGAAAGTAACTTCAGCTCTTCGACAACAGCTTGATCTGCTGCATAACAGTAATTCTGGTTGCAGTCTTGAGGTTGACAACGGCTTGAAACGTTCTTGCTATCTTGCTTTTTTTACTTGGGATTGATCTGTACATTTCGTGGTCTCCATTGGAATCAAGAATCTGTAATTAAGTTGTGGAAATGAAATGAATTTGATGGATGTGTATTTGATCATAAAAATATTTATTGTTTTATTTATTTATTTGACTCTGGGTACCATCAATCCCTTACGATCACTTTCTGTAAGCATCACTTGCACTTGTTTCTTGAAGGCCTTCCAACTGATCTCCATATCCTGCAGGAGAATAACAAGCTTGCGTTTATCAGGCTTAATGGTTTTTGCATGCCTATAAAAAAGGAATCGAACTGAGAATTCAAACTGAGGGATGACTAATATTGCTTGGGACATTCCCGTGATCTAGTGGGTACGCTTGGGGGAATGAGGAGGACTTGGTGAGTTACTATCAGTCATACCTTCACCGGTGCTTGGGCCGCCGCCTCCTCCTCCTTCACTGGTGTGCTTAGGATCGTATATAGAGCTAAGAAGAGAGGTTATGCGAAGAACGAGAAGGCTAGAAAGTGACTGTTGTGCGTGAGGTGGGCCCCACATGCCACATCAACAACTTTTTTTATTTAATTTGTCTCTGTGTCCATGTATAGTGGGCTCCATTTGCCACACAAGCACCTTTTTACAAGTTTTAAACTTATTGTTAATGATGTCAGTTGGAGGGGTGTTTTTGTGTCATTTTAGTAACGTTATAGGTGTATTTGAACCTTCAAAAATATTATGGGGTTAAGTGAGATTAGGGTAAAACCATAAGGGTGTTTTTGTACCTTTTCCAAAAAAAAAAAAAAAAACCATAGAGCCCAATGTGAAACTAGGGTAAAATGTAGGGGTCCTAATAAAATATTAGTGTTTTAAAATGTTTCTTACTTTTTGTTATCAGAAAAAATTAAAATTTTAATTATTTTATTTTCAAAATTTTATGCTTTTTTTTTATTAATTGATATTTAATAATTTAATATGCCTCTATCATATATAAAATTTTAGTAAATAATAAAAATATTAATTCAAATAAAAAATTTTAGTAACTTTATTAATTTGTATGATTAAAATATAAATACTTTGTTTTATATATTTTGTCTGTTAATTCATAGACATGAAGATATGTAAGTATTATTTAATATTTTTAATGGAATTTAATGAAATTAAGAGTTTTTTTTTTTGTAGAAATCAAAATTAAGATCTAATGCATAAAAATTAATTATTATTTTTTTAATAATAGTAAAAATAAATTTCTAAAAAAGCGTTGATAATTAAGAAAAACGTATTTTCAAATTGAAAATAAACATTTATTTACGGTGAAACTAGATAAAAATAATTAAAAATATATAAAATTTAACATTAAAATAGAGATAATTTAAAATAGACCGAAACTTATCCATTTTGTCTTTTTTGAAACTGATTGAAACTCAAAAGGCTTGACACTTGATTACGCTCCGAGCCAGGACGGACCCATTACGCTCGAAACTTTTTTTTTTTTTTTTTTTTTGTTTTTCCTCCCCTTTGGTCTTCAACGTTTACACGCCTCTTCCAGCTTCTTACATACAGTCAAATGATCAGAGTAGCTTGAAGGGTCCTTTTCTCTGCGTTTTTCTATGGTACGTTTCATGACTTAACTTCTTTAGTGACTGAATTGGTATTTGTTTTTTATTAAGGAGTTGTACATTTTTGTGTAAAATTATACAGCGGAAGACCCACCAGTGTTTTAATTTTTTTTTTTTTGAACAACCACTAGTGTTTTAATTGATTAGTGCTGCTGAAACCTGAGAAATTATGTCTCAGCTTTGCTCAATTAGGTCTCTTTCAATAGAGGATTTGATTTTGGCTCTGTAGATTTTAGTTTTAAAGGGAACAACTAGTGCGATTTGGGATAGTTTTTGGGTTTGAATTTGGGACTGTAGATGTAATTCTTTGTGTAATTAATTTATTCTTAGAATTACATGGCTTGTATTTGTTAAAATATGGATTCTGGTCATGGTTTTCATTCACAGTAAATTGGCTGATAATCTGGCTTTGTCCTCCAATGCCCAATAGACTGTTGCGAACAGAGTAATTATGTTGGGGGTTTTTTCCATTGCTTGTGTTGTCTTGGACGTATATTGAAGGCATGTTCTTTGTTTTAAGGATTTAATACTTCAATCAAACACCCAGCAAAAGCAATACCACATTTGTTAATAGTCATTTAATATACCAGATAAAGAGAGTGATGCTCTTTTCTACTTGTTACGCTACATTTGTTGTGTATAAAGCTTTGAATTTTGTTCCTATTAAAACTGTATGAAGAGGAAGAGCATTGATAATGTAAATGATTGTTGCTATAAATGGGTAGTACTTCTATCATGCCTGTGGATTTGTAACAATTTTTTCAATTTTGAAACTTAGTTGAGTTTGGATTGCTGTAGTTGCAGATAAAGTATTTTCTTATAGCAATTTAATAATGTGCATTCTTTTACATTGTACAAATATGTATGTTCTCACACCAGAATGTTGTTTTTGGCTTAAATGCATTGTCATTTACTCCCTGTATTTTCCTTGTGCTGTTTTTGCACCAAATTGGATTTTTCCAACTCTTCCAAGACTGACATTGTACTGTTGCTGATGCAGATACACATTCCACTTACATCAATTCATATTACTCTGGTATAGATACCATGGATCTCAATTGTGGAAACCTCAACAATAAGCCTGTGGAGGAAAGTAAGGTTTTATCCATTAAGATAAAAGTTTTGTTCTTTGCTAGAGCACGGGACGTGACTGGCTTGTCGGAGACGCCATTAGAGGTATCATCTGGTAGTACTGCCAGTGATTGTTTGAATAAACTTGTTGCAAAGTTTCCTGGTTTGGAAGAGATACGTAACTGCATAGTTCTTGCTCTAAATGAGGAATACACAAATGAATCAGCTGTTGTTAAAGAAAAAGATGAGTTGGCGATTATACCTCCCATTAGTGGCGGCTAATTATTGCGGATTTTTGGAACTTTGCCAAGAAGCAATAGTTTTGCAATGGGTAAGTAGTAAAATGATATGTGAAGCAAGAGTCTTTCAAAAATAAGGCGATTTCAAGCAAAGATGTAGATGGAATGCCTATGCTCCATTTTGGAGGCGTTGTATTTCTAATAATTGTATCAAAATTTGCAATGAATCTTTCAATAAATAGTGGACTGTGACTGTGAGCTAGCTTCTGATCAACTCATCATTTATTATTCGCATCACTCTGCATATTCCTTTTAAAATGTAATAAATAGTTATTGAGGTTTGGATGAACGAATTGTTGTAGATTAATGGCTAGTTTCGCTGCTGATTAAAGAGCGAAATGAGTAATGCTCTTTCTTCTTTTATCTTGTCTATTTTCATTAGGGAAAATTATAAATTTGGTTTCTGAACTTTTGTGGTTTTTCTATTTGAGTGTCTGAACTTTGAAAAAACATATCAATTAGGTGTATCTAGCCTATTTTAAACTAACTGTGTGCTTAGTTAGCTCAAACGGGATCCATTTTTTTCTAGCTCACATACCATTTTTTTCAGTTCATCCCTATTTGAGTGTCTGAATTTTGAAAAAATATATTAATCATATGTATCTGGCTTATTTTAAGCTGACCATGTGCTTAGTTAGCTCAAATGGGTCCACTTTTTTCCAGCTTACATGCCATTTTTTTCAGCTCATTCCCCACTATTGTCCACTTAAAAAAGGGTAAAGATAGCTGGAAAAAAATGGACCCTATTTGAGCTGACTAAACACACAGTCAGCGAAAAATAGGCCAGATACACTTGATTGATATGTTTTTTCAAAGTTCAGACACTCAAATAGAAAAAAAATAATTCAGACACTCAAATAGAAAAACCACAAAAGTTCAGACACCAAATTTGTAATTTTTCCTTTTCCTTATTCCATCTGAGTCTTATTTTGCTCGTACGCAGGAGGTTGTTCTTGTCAAAGATCGACTTTTTATGACATCTACACTTTGAATTGTTGAATCTCTAGTTAACAAAAAGAAAATCAATAAAAAAAAAAATAAAACAAAGAGAAACATTTACACTAAATTGTTAAAAAGAAAAGCAATGCTATCCGGATAGAATCTATCCAAATTTTTTGGATAGAAAAAAAGTTAATAGAAGTAAAAGGACTCATATAAACCTTATATTGGAAGGAGGATATTTTAGCTGTAAAAGGGAAAGAAAGGAAAAAACATTATTAAAACCTAAACATCATTTCCCTATAAAAGACTTTGGAAGACTAAATGTAGTACATTTTCTAAAAAGACTCATATAACCTTCATAGAAAAAAGTCCATGACAGTAAAAAGACTTGTATAACTCTTACATTAGAAGGAGGGATATTTGAGTTGTAAAAGGGAAAGAAGGGAAAAAACATTATTAAAACCTAAACATCATTTCCCTATAAAGACTTTGGAAGACTAAATGTAGTACATTTTATAAAAATTCACTACCCACTACTCGCTAGTTACTGGTGTACTACTATAGTTCCCAAGAAGGATACTATTGAAGGATAGGTACATAGGGCATAGACACAGTGTAGTGTATATAGTTTGCTTGAGAAATTAAAAATATGAAAATAAGAAAATAAATATTATATGATTTTAAATTGTATAATTTATTAATTAAAATATATTATTATTATTATTATTATTATTATTATATTTGATAATATATTAATTATTATTTTAGCAAGTAATTTGATTTTATTGATATTATTTTAAAATTAGTTATCTAAATAATATTATAATTATTAATTTTATTGTATATTAATATATAGACATATTATAGATAGGGTGAGCATTCGATTAATCGGCCAATTAACAAAATCGAATTTTCACTCAAAATGAAAACCGAAGTTGAAACCATAAATATAAGGGATTAGGGATTAGGCGGTCGGTTATCGGTTAATTGAATTATAATAAAATTTTATTATCAAAATAAGAAGAAAAAAGGTGCAGCGTCCAGGATTCGAGCTAAGGATATATTCTAAGCTTATTAACATGCTTACTATCAAACTACACATGGGAGTGTATGTGTGTGTGTGTGTATATATATATATATATATGATAACTTGATTTCCGGAACCTCCGAGTCCTACGGTCAAGTAATCAACAAGAGAGCAAGGTGAGATGTGGGGTTTCCCCCACAAACCCTCCAATGCTTAAGTCAGATAGGGTAGGGAGAGAAATCTAGAGAGATAAAGAGAGAATAAGAGCTTAAGAGAATAGAATGAATGTTATGAGAAGAGATGAGAGGTATTTATAGAGAGTAGGATGCTTAAACCTGAGTGGAATATGATTCCTCTTTCATGTAGGACTTGTGTCTTTAGGAGGAGTTACTTCCTGATCTGGGACTCCTTTTCCTTTTTGGATTGATATTTCTTTCTTTACAAGTTACTATTATTTAGGAAAATAATTGATTATTAAAATATGAATATACCTGTAAGGTATCAAGAGTTCCCCCCCCCCCCCCCCCCCCCGAAAGTATATTCAGATATTTATGTCCGAGTGTCGGGAGTTTTTATAGTGTTAATAACTCAGAGTTGTGAAGTATTGTCATGAAGATGTGGATTTGATGCTGAAGGGTAAGCTGAGGTGGCCAGCCTCAGTCATTGACGTTCAAGATGCTCGGTACTGAGTCGAGGAACTCATGATGTTCTAGTTGAATAATGTGAACATGCCAGCTGGACTTATAGATGCTTGATGTTTAGGAAACGTCCTAAGGGATTAACCTACCAGTGTTATGGTAACACGCAGAATAGGACCAGCTAGTGCTGGAGTTTTGAGATGGAACCTCAGTACTATAGAAGCGACCTGAGGGCACCAGCTTCAATCACTGGACTTAGATCTCGGTGTCTTAGAAATACTGCCCGAGTGCCAAACCTCAGTACTATAGAAGCGACTTGAGGGTGCCAGCTTCAGTCATTGGACTTAAATCTTGGTGTCTTAGAAATGTGACCTGAGTGCCGAACCATAGTACTATAGAAGTGACCTGAGGGTGCCAGCTTCAGACACTAGACTTAAATCTTGGTGTCTTAGAAAAGCGGCCCGAGTGCCGAACCTCAGTACTATAGAAGCGACCTGAGGGTGCCAGCTTCAGTCATTGGACTTAAATCTCGGTGTCTTAGAAACACGGCCCGAGTGCCGAACCTCAGTACTATAGAAGCAACCTGAGGGTGCCAGCTTCAGTCACTGGACTTTGGATGCTCGGTACCTTAGAAGCGACTCGAGATCCGGATAAGTGAGTCATCTGTAAATGTTTACGTCTTTTGAGTTTTCAAATTTCAAACTGCTACAGCTATTTGTGTCAGAGGAGGAGACGTTTCGTACGTCATGGGGATAGCTGAAGAATCGCGTCAGTTGAAAAGACAGTGCTATTGATAACTGCGCTAATGATTACTATTTAAGTTAGAGGTATTATGACGATGCTACCCCTGCAATTGTTGGCTTGAGTACCCATTTAGTAAGGGTAGTCCGAGTCTTTTTGGAATCTTCCTCTAGGTTTATAAATTGGAAGCCAGGCATGATCAAGACACCATTTTGTTTTCTTTCTGCTATAAATTTCCTCATAATGCAAAGTTTGCCTCTGCCCAACGTTGTTGCCACTTCTTTTCTTTGTTTCAATCATCTATCAGTGCTCTTTTTCATCTACCTTAGTTCTTCGTCCTGCCTCATCTGTCTGCAAGCGATAATTGTTATGCGTTTGAGGGATCTGTGCATAGATTTCCAGGTGAAAGACCTCTGCCTTCTTATTTGATTTTCTTCCATTTGTAGGTATAATGGCTCCAAGAGAGCAAGTGAAGTCAGATTTGCTCGAATCTAGAGTAGAAAAGAGTATGCTGAAATGGTATAAGAGGAGATATAGCATTCCTAGGGAATTTGTGTTACATACTATTAGGAAGGATTTTAGGGCTCATGAACCTTTTACTGACGAATTCAAGGTGGTTGTGTATGCTAATCAGTTAGAGGGAGGTTTAAGGTTTCCTATAGACCATTTTATGAAGGCGTTTCTAAATAGGTTTAATATATTCCCCGGGCAACTTCATCCCAAGAGTTATAAGATTCTAACAGGGTATTTAGAACTCATATATAGGGAAAATAGGGAGCCGAATTTAGAAGTGTTCCGATTCATGTATAGCTTAAATAAGAAAAAGGGAGAGCTGACCTTCTCGCTATCGGCTACTCCGAATAATAGTATTTTTGTTAAGCTTCTGGACTTGCAGAAGTCTTAGAGGCATAAGTTTTTTATTATTGAACATCCTCACGACTTTGTCAATATTCGGCGTATGTGGGTAGATGAATGCCATAGGGTACCGCGTCTTTCGAGGTTATTCGAAGAAGATAGTAATCTGGTATGCAGACTTCATAAGGAGAGTATCGCTAAGGGTACCTCGGCCGAGAATTATTCTCGGTGATACTTCGAAGAATCTACCCCTGGAAAAAACATGTTGCTGGTAAGTTCTGGGCTTCTTAAAGGTATTATTCTGACTTTGCTTTTCCTTTTCATGTAGATGGCTGACTTTTTTACATTTGCAGACAAAATATTCATCTCAGATGACAAGCAAGATGATGCTTAGATAAGCACTGAGCCTATTCAGGAGCAAGAGCCTTCTAAGACTCATGCTAAACCTCGGATAGAAATCGATGATGATTCCGAGGTTCCTCTGGTGTGAAAAAGTTCTGCCGAGCCCTCCAAAAAGCATCCCCGAGGAAAGGAGGTAGATGAGGAAGAAGAGCTTTCTGAGGGCATTTTCATCAAGCGTACAAAACTTCCCGGATGTCCGGATGCGAAATCGTGGATTCTCAGTAAGATGAGTCCTCTGAGCATTTTGAACCCATAAGTTCGGGATCAATATGCTGAGTCTCTCCGCTTGCCAAAGGATGTTCAAAGGTGGAGGGACGTGGGGATGGGCGAGCTGTACAACTCTCTGATTTGTCATGCTTTAGAGCTAACTTTTGCTAAAGTCTTATTTGTATGCTTGAGTATGAAAGTTCTTTACTGACTGTCTCTTTTTTCCTTTAGATAGCTCAAGGCCTGCTTCTGGCGAGGGATGAGCACTTTGTTCTCCAGAGTGAATACAATTTCAAGGAGGCAGAGGTTGGGACCATCGCCATCGACTATGATAAGAAGCTAAATGCAGCCAAGCGAGCACTGGAGCTTGAGGAGACTGAGCATGCCAAGGCTAGGTCTGAGGTTGAGTCTTGTGAGAAGAAGATCTGAGAATTTGAAGATTCACAAGCTCAACTTGCTAAAATAATAAAGAAGTAGGACTTCGAGCTTGAGCTTCTGAAGAAAGAGCTGGCTGAAGAAAAGAAATCCCGAGGCAGTGATGTGAGAACTTATCAAAAGATGCTGGGGGATTTCTTAAAGCTTATAAATCTGAATGTAAGAGGATACTGCTGGCTCAGAACTCAGATATGGATTTCTCTGAGCTTGACAAGATTTCACCTCGTGATTTGGCCAAGTTGGCTTTTGAGGAAGATAAGGCTAGCAAGTCTACTCCTAAACAACAAAAAAAGTCAGCGACTTCTGGGGAAAAGGCTGATATTACTGAAAAGTCCTCCTCCGGGGATCCTGTTGATCCTAAGGCTGCTGGGGAAAAAGCAACGCTTGTGGTTGAGTCATTTACTGGACTTTTTGAAGATCAAGTGTTAGAGAATGTGGATGCTCAACCTGCTGAAGGGATTACACCTCTTGGGCCTGAGGCCAATGTAAATACTTAGATTTTTTTTCTTTCTTTTTCCTTAGTCTTTTCCTTCTCTTTTTTTTTTTCAGTGTAATGATATTTTAAAAAGATCAATGAAAGAGTACTTTATTTCATCTGACTTTTATTAAGTACAATTTCTTTATTGATAATACTTTCTAAGGCTATCCGAGTTCCAAAATCAAGGCAACTTTTTGCCTTGTGCATCTTTAGTCTTAAATGCACCCTTAGTAGTTTTCTCTGTCACTTGGTAGGGGCCTTCCCAATTGGGTCCAAGCTTCCCAATTCTGGAGCTACCTTTGTCGATGTCTGCCCTTCTTAGTACTAAGTCTCCGACCTTGAATTGTCTAGATCGGACATATTTATTGTGATACCTGGCAACCTTCAGCTTCTGAGCCTCTGAGGCAATGGATGCTCATTCCCTCCTTTCTTCTAGTAAGTCTAGGCATATCCGAGCATTGAGGTTGTTAACATCTGGATCTAATTCTCCTGCCACTCGATAGCTCGATGATCCAACTTCTACAGGTATTACTGCATACATTCCATAGGTTAACCTGAAGGGTGTTTCTCCTGTTGAACTTCTGGGTGTTGTTCTGTAAGCCCATATGACATTGTTGAGTTCTTCCACCTAATTTCCTTTTTTCTTGTCTAACCTCTTCTTTAAACCTTGCATGATGATTCTATTAGTAACCGCTGTTTATCCATTTGTTTGAGGGTGAGCAACTAAGGTGAATCTGAGTTTGATGCCTAGACCTGAGCAGAATGTTCTGAATTTCTCATTATCAAACTGCTTCCCATTATCCATGATTAGAGTATGAGGTATGCCAAACTTGCAAATTACTTCCTTCCAAAAGAAGTGTTGGATCCGAGCTTCTGTAATGGTTGGAATAACTTCTACTTCTACCCACTTGGTGAAGTGATCAATAGCCACAATTAAGAACTTCTTCTGAGATGTTAAGATTAGAAATGGACCTAGAATATCCATTCCCCAAATAGCAAATGGCTAAGGACTTCCAATTGGATACTGAGTGTTGGAAGGCTTGTGAGTTAGGAGAGCAAACTATTGGCACTTGGGGCACTTTTGAACAAGTTACAATGCGTCTTTGGACATGTCTGGCCAGTAATATCCTTGTAGCAATGCTTTCCATACCAACGAGCTTTGTGCTTCGTGAGCTCCACATATTCCTTCATGGATTTCCCTTAGTACGTAATTACCTTCTTCTGGGGACACACATTTCGACCATGGGTGAGACAAAGATCTCCTATATAATTCACCATTATGCAAAGAGTAGTGGGCTACTCTAACTTTCAGTTTTCAAGCTCTGAGTTTGCCTTGGGGCAAGATACCATGATCCAGATATTGAATGATCGGTCTCATCCATTCTGCCACTTCCTGTGTATTCATCGTTTCCAGTTCCTCGATACTTGGCTTAGTTAATTGCTCAATTAGCTAACCTCTTTAAATGTATGGCTGTCTTCTGATGCTGCTTTTGCTAACGAATCTGCTTCTGTATTTTCGTTTTTGGGATTTGCATTATTTTACATTGTCCCCCTTTCTGTTCAAGCTTTTTTAGGAGCTGTCGTGCTTTTTCTACATATTTGATCATGCTTGGCTCTTTGATTTGATAAATCCCCTTAACTTGATTGACCACCAATTGAGAGTCTGAATAAACTTTGAGATGCTCAATTCTGACCTTTATTGCTAATTTGAGCCCTGTAAGTAGTGCTTCATATTCAGCCGTATTGTTTGTAGCATTATATTTGATATGAACTGCATATTTGATTCGAACTTTGTTTGGACCAATCAATATTACTCCTGCTCCGGATCCTTACGCTCCAGATGCTCCGTCTATGTATAGTTTCCATTCTAGGTAAGATAGAGAAACTGCTTCCTCAACTGTCATCTCTTGAACAAAATCTGCTAATGCCTGAGCTTTTATATGTTGGCGAGGCTCATAACTAATGTCAAATTCACCTAGTTGAACTGACCATTGGACAATTCGTCCTAAAGTCTCAGGTTTCTGGAGAATTTTTCGCAAAGGGAAGTTGGTTCTAACAACAATTGAATGAGCTTGAAAGTACTGTCTGAGCTTCTTTGATGTGTGGACAACCATCATGACGAGTTTGTCTAATTTAGGGTACCAGATCTCCGAGCCTCTGAGCATCTTGCTGACGTAGTATACCGAATTTTATTGACTTCCTTCTTCTCGGACTAACACTGAAGCAATTGGCTCATTCCCAATAGAAAGATACAAGTATAAGACCTCTTCTGGAATTGGCCTACTGAGCAATGGTAGTGAGGATAAGAATTTTTTGATTTCTTCAAATGCTGCTTGACACTTGTTAGTCCATTCAAATTTCTTAGAAGTCTTCAATGCTCGGAAGAGGGGTAAGCATTTTTTTCTGAGCATGAAATGAATCTTCCAAGCACTGTAATTCGCCCATTGAGTTTCTGGAGCTCGTTTAAGGATGTCGGAGCATTCATATTCAGAATGGCCTCCATTTTCTCTGGATTAGCTTCTATCCCTCTGTCTGAAATCATGAAACCCAAGAACTTTCCTACTTTTACCCCAAATACACACTTGTCTGGATTCAATTTGATCCGGTATTAATCGAGTATGCCAAGTATTTGCTCGAGATCCTCAGCATGTATTTATGCTTTTTGACTCTTGACAATAATGTCATCCATATATACTTCCACATTTTTCCTAATTTGATCTTGGAACACAGCAATAAAGTCCTTCGTGGTAATGAATGATGTTTTCTCATGGTCCTCCTCCTTCATTGGGATCTGGTGATATCTTTGGGCGGTATCAATGAAGCTATATAGGCTGTGACAAGCAGTTGAATCTACCAACTGATCAATTGTTGGTAAAGGGTAGCTGTCTTTGGGGCATGCTTTGTTGAGGTCCGTGTAATCGACACACATCCTGTACTTGCCATTTGACTTCTTAACTAATACCGCATTAGCACCCAATCTGAATATGTGACTTCCCTGATAAATCCAGCGTCTAACTGCTTTTTGGTTTCCTCAACTATCACTTTCTACCGCTCGTATGCAAAATTCCTTTTCTTATGGATTACTGGTTTTGCTCTACGAATGATGTTCAGGCTATGCGATGCAATCTAAGGATCCACTCCAACGATCTCGGATGCTTTTGAGGCAAAGCTGGTTGAGTGCCTGTTGAGAACTTCACTTATTCCTTTTTTGATATCCTTATCAAGTTCACCACCAATCCTGATTGTCTTGTCTTGAGCAATTTTGAGGGTCTAGGTTTAGTCAACTGGTTTTGGATTGGCACCTTGTTTCTCTGTCTCTAATGATTTTAGAGGAAATGCTTCCATCTGAGGTTTGACGACCAACTGGTAACACTGTTTGGCCATAGATTGATCTCCGAGAATTGTCAATACTTGGTCTTCTAGAGGGATCTTCATTGTTAGTCATCTGATACTCGTGGCTATATCGATTTCATATAGAATGGGTCTTACGATGATACCATTGTAGGAAAGCGAAAGATCTACTATATTGAATAAGGATTTGACTGACTTTGTGTTTCCTGTTTCTCGATCTCCAAATTCCACTGTTAACTCCACCACTCCCATTGGCTGGGTTATTCCTCCGTAAAAACTTGTGATGGGATTTTTAATAACCTTAAGGTTGGTAACTGAGCCTCCCATTGCTTTGTAAGCATTCCATGAAAGTGCATTAACAGTGCTTCCATCATCAATTAAAAGTCTTTTCACCAGATAATTTCGGATGTATGCGCTTATGACCAAGGCATCGTTAAGAGGATGTCGAGCATGTTCCCCGTCATTAGGTCCGAAAGTGATGGTTGGTTTTAGCTTTGATGTCTGGCACTCTTCCTTCTAAGGTCTTTTTAACCTTTTCTCAGTAGGTTTTTCTCCCCCAACGATCATGTTGATAACTTCAGCTACATCATTCCGAGCTTTCTTTTGCTCGGCTCTGTCTCCTTTTTTAACATCCGAATCTTGATCTTTTCTGACATTGTCTGTAAATTTGCCTAATTTTCCATTCTTAATCAATTGTTCAATTGCATTCCTGAAGTCTCGACATGCGTTTATCTTATGCCCATAGTCACAATGGTACTGGCAATAGTATCTCCTATCCGGTGTTCCTCTTTTAGGTGGACTCAACCTCTTAGCGGAAGTTATACCTATTCCGTTCTGTCTGATCCACATGAGAATTTCTGATCTGGAGGCATTTAGAGGTGTGAATCTGTCTACTTCTCTTTTAAACCCCTCCGTTGGGTTTCTGAAGTTGTTGCGAGAAGCTAAGGGCCTTCTCAAATCAATTCTTTCATTCCTTTTATAGGGCGATTTTTCATCAACTCATCTGAGCCTTCTATCATCATCCATTTTGATTAATTTGGTAGCCATGGACATTACCTCAGAGAAAGTGTGTGGCTCTTTTGTCAAGATTTTATCCTTGAGCTTTCCTAGTCAAGTCCCGTTCTTCATTACTTCTATAGCCACCTCATCACTTAGATTCTCAATTTGCATGGCTACTTTGTTGAATCTATCTAGGTAACTTCTCAATGTTTTATTAACTTCTTGCTTGCACATTCAGAGGTCGTTTATGTTTTTAGCAGGTGGAACATTAGTGATGAAAAAAGTGCTGAACTTCTCGACCAATTCTTCAAAAGACGAAATAGAGTTTTTAGGTAGCTGATGAAACCACCTCTAGGCAAGCTTGGTGAGTGTGCTAGGAAAGACTTGGCTTAAATTCCCATCATTTACATTCTGTAGCATCATCTTAGTTTTGAATGATGATATGTGGTTGATCGGATCTCTAGTGCCATCATATTGATCAAGCTGTGGAAGTTTGAACTTAGATGGGATTTCAGTTCCGACTATCTTGCTCACAAAGGGTGTTGTTCCTTCGAGGACGCATTCATCCTCCTTTCTTGGCCAAGTGCGTGCCTTTTGAATTACTTGCTTAACTTTCTGAGCTATCTGTGAATTATCCAAAGCCGGGATACTTGTACTAGACTCTCCTTCTGGATCTTTCCGGATTTCTTTGCTTCCTCCCAGTGCATTATGTGTTGTTACTGGTGGTATGATTACATTGTTCTCCTGGTTAGCTGTGCCAGGATTATTATCTTGAACCAAGGCATTTAGCTATTGTTGCATTAGCATCATTTGAGCTTGGATGCTTTTGATCATCGCCTCCTTATCCGATGAGGGTAGATTGAGTGTTTGGGTTACAGTGTTTAGGTCTGGGGTGTTTGTAACAGGAGTTCCTGGTAGGCTTAGGAAAGGTATGTAAGGAATGGATCTGCTAGTGTATTGAAAAAGAGCATAATAAGGAAAAGCCCCACCTGGAGTTAGCCAATTTTAAGCAACATCGAGTGGCGTATGCATATTGAAGGGATTTTGTGAGGATGGTCCAGCATATTGGGTAACAATAGTTGGGTCAATTGGAGTAATATGAGCTAATAGGTTGATGAGAGTTTCCAAAGCTGTTGTTGGAGGATGGGTCTGAGTTTCTGAGGAGGCAGTTGGTGGATTTATTTACATGTTTGTGGTTGGTGGCAGGCTGGATGCCATGATGTGAGTTGGTTTACTCGGTAGATGGTGGTGGCTTTGACTCAAGAGATTCCCACAGACGGCGCCACTTGATAGCTTGATTTCCGGAACCTTCGAGTCCTGCGATCAAGCAATCAACAAGGGAGCAAATTGAGATGTGGGGTTTCCCCCACAAACCCTCTGATACTTAAGTCAGATAGGGTAGGGAGAGAAATCTAGAGAGATAAAGAGAGAATAAGAGCTTTTGAGAATAGAATGAATGTTATGAGAAGAGATGAGAGGTATTTATAGAGAGTAGGATGCTCAAACCTGAGAGGAATATGATTCCTCTTTCATTCGGTTCAATTTGGTTATTCGGTCTGGTTTTGGTTTTTCCACACCCCTAATTATAAACAATCAAACCGATGTAGTTTTACATACAACTATGTCGTTTTGGTTAAAGTAAGTAATTATATTAAAAAAATGGTCATTTTTGTTAATTAAAATATATTATTATATATAATAACTTATTAATTATTATTGTTATCGAGTAATCTAATCTTATTGATATTTTTTAAAATTGATGAGATAAATAATATTATTAAAATTGTTATTTTTATTGTATACTATTATATTTAGATAGGGGTGTAACTGAGTTAAACCGACTCGTGACCTACTCGGGATCGACTCAGGAAAAATTCAAAATTGACTCAATTATTGTCAAGTTGAGTTCGAGCTACTCGAGTAGGTTTTTGAGTCGAGCTCGAGATCCTAAAATCGACGCTTTGTATATTTACCATTTTACCCTTTCATTTTAATATAATTACAAACATATCTTATCAAACCGAGTCCAGTTTGAGCTCGAGTTCGAACTCATGTCAAGTTTGAATATTTTAAAATATATATTTTAAAAATTTATTAAATTAATCGAGTCAAACTCGAGTTTGTCAATTATTTAATCGAGTCGAGTTCGAGTTAAAAAAAAAAAGCTCGATCAAGTTCGAGCTTCAAGTTTGAAAGACTAGTTGAGCACGAGCCTGACAGTGTGTCTATTCGACTCGGCTCGATTACACCCCTATAGATAGGCATATATTATAGATAACTAAAACGACGTAGTTTTGCCCAACTCTACATCATTTTAATTAAAGTAATTAGTGATCTTATAAATAAAAACAAGAGACGTTAGGTTATTTTTATTAATTAAAATATAATATAATATCATATATATATATACACGCACATGATTGCTGAAAATATATATAATATATAAGGTTAAACATACACAATAATTTTGCCAAAAATATATATTAAATATATGTTTATACAAAAAGAATAAATATATACATATTTTTTCTATTTATTTGTTGATAATAAATAAATATAAATTCAATCAATAATATAAATTAGTGTATAACATAAATTCCTGAATTCCTATTTTGAATCGTACAATATCGATCCATTCCGACCAAATCTCCGTCCTGAACCGTCCCGAAAACTAGAATAGTACCAATATGGAAATTTTTAAATTTAATACTGGTATTAAAAATTTTATTTTTAAAATATCCAAAATTTAGTATTGTTCTAGGGATTTTAAATTTTCAAATTTTCTCGATACGTATTCACCTCTAATTTTACATATTAATTGTAATTAGAATTTTCAGGTAAAGCTAAGGACTAAAAATCTGATTTAAAATGGCAAGTTATGGCTCAATAAGCCAAAATGAGGAAAAGTGGTAGAGTCGATGACCTCTAGAGGGCGCGCTAAGATGAATGTTGCTTCATTAAAAAGATATCTACGTGAAGAAGGATAAACAGAATGGAGAGCTTGGGGTGGGGATATGCGTAGGGAGAGAGAAAAAAAATATTAAATAAATTCTTATTGTTATTTTAGGGAGGTGTGGTCTATACTCTTTGATGAATATGAATGTGAACTTAAATAAAATTTAGAGCCAACAATTATGACAGATTAACCAAAGATAATATTGATATTACGTTTCTTTATTTTCCATTTATAACCTCATAATCTCACATAAACTTACCAAAAAATTCTTTCTATCAAAAAAATTTTGGATAGATTACATTCGGGGAGATTTATCCTAAAAAGAATTGTTCGCTGGATGTTGAAAAAGTTTCTAAAGGAAATTAAAGAAGATAATTGGTGCTGAAGCATTTATTTTTCATATTACTTTTTCAAGCTCATGTTTTTCTTTGTACATCTGTGAAAGTTATATAGGCCCAATGATTTGGAAGATTCTTATTTACATCAAAGTTATTCTGCTATAAAAATATATAATAAACCTGAAGTGGGTAAGAGTCTTTGATTTCTCAACGTTAATTAATGATTGAACACTTGATTTATTATACAGGTATTGTTGATCCCCACTCAAATTTGGAAATTTTTTGAAGAAAACATCGAGGTTTTTATGTAATTTTATATTTTAGCCTACTAAATTCTATGTTTTGACCCAAAGAAAATAGCAAAAAAAAAAAAAAAACAAATAAAATAACAGCAAAATTTATTCTATATATTCACATCAAAGTACAACTCAAAATTTTGTTAAGCAGATGAACTCAACATTATTGCATGAAGGGGAAAAAAAAAATTAAAAAAGCAGAAACATGTCTAGTCTCAACTGCTATGAATTTGCTTGACAACGGAGGCCGCAACAATTGCGATATCATGCACCTTCATATTCATATCAGAAAGTGTACACTGTCCAGAAGAGAGTTCTTCTTCACAAGACATAGCCTCCATAGCAGCATCAAAAGTGCTTTCTTTAGCAGACTTCATGTTACCTCTGCGCAGAGCTTGCATGGCCTGAGGAATATCTCCTTTCAGAATCTCATTGTAACGATCAGCACAAGATTTTAGTTCTTGTTGTTCCTTCGTTCCGCTACTGCTGCTGCTTTGTTCAAGTATTTCATTAATACGGTTAAGTGTATGAGTTGCCTTCGCATCAATTGCTTGAACCATGATCTTTGCTAGTCCTTGAACGTCAGTGTCAAAGCTGTGAGGGTTTGATATAAGTGAAGAAACACAAAGCTGATAATAAGGTGTCTGCCTGCAGGTTTTTTCTATCAAGCTGCTGCCAATAATGCTTGGAATAGCAGCGTAAACAGGGAAGATGAAGATGAAAATAAAGATTGAAAGGGAACTATTCATTTTCGTTTTTGTAGTAAAAATGAAAATGGGTAAGTAACGAAAATACTAGTCGTTTTCTGTAGTGAGTTTTGTGATTCTGGGTATTGGGTTTGCAAGTTGGTTTTATAGGGAGAAATTCCTACTTCCTATTCTACTCCTCCAAATTTCGAGGAATCAGTTACTGAAGATATTTCGAAAGATTATTTTAATGAGAGGAAATGAAAGTTTCAAATGCAAGGTAACAGATTTTTTTAGGTACCAAAGAAATGAAATGCACCCTGACAAATTCTTCTTCTTGTTTCTGTTTCTGTTTCAGTTAATTCTTTTGCTTTAGGCTCGCCTCAAGGCGAGGATCATATGCATCATCTACATTCTTTGGTAATTTACTACACAATGGTAATCAAAGTAAGCTTATATATATATAGGAATTTTTGTAATTTTAACTTCAAGAAATGACAAGTACACACTTTGCTAGTAATAGAGCTACACCACAATGATCTTGCAAGCAAGTTCCTTCCCCATGTTAAGTAGTAAAAATTAAGATGCAAAATAAATCATTTCATAGTTAATTAAGAACAATTTAGGCTAGCCTTACAATCATATTGGAGAATGGGGGACTGGAACTTTGAGACTTCTATTAAAAAAATTTCAGAATTGAATGCCGTTTGGCATATAATGGATGAAAATATTTCGAGATGAAACATTTGACTTATATATATATATATATATATATATATATAAATAATTCAGAATTTTTTTTGAAACGTATCTATCTAACTATCTATCATACTATCTATTATATATTAACTAATATTATTATAATTATTATTATAGATATATAGAGTGTGAAATATTTGACCTAATGTACATCAAGAACCAAGAGCCTTGATTAAGGTACCTAGGATTTGAACCATGACCTCTCCCTTACCAATTGGGCTAGGGTTCACTTGCTATTACTATTAGAATTTGGTGGAAGCATTTTATTTCTTTTGCATGAAAACAATAAGAATCTATCTAGCTACACACATGGATTTGAAACATTCATATATACCATGATTCAAAAATCAACAAAATTGAAGTACATGCATGATCTCTGCAAACATCGCATCCGTGTAAACTGTCCTCAAATATTGGAGGAAGAATAGCACTTTCCCCTTATAAATCCACCTCCATATCTAAGAAAGAGCTATTCACTTTCAAACATTACTAATACACTTCTCCCTTTAGTACATACAGCCAAAAAGAACTTACAAGAAATGAAGTGTCTTCTTTTACTCTTGCTCTTCGTCTTCCCAACTGCTCATGCTAAAATTTCTAGCATTCTTAGCAACAATTTGATAGACAAAACCTGCAGGCAGACACCCTACTATGAGCTTTGTGTATCGTCTATTTTAGCACACCCTCATGGCAAGGACGTGGATGTTAAAGATCTATCCAGGATCATGGTTTACACAATTGAAGCAAAAGCAACACATATCCTTTGCCTTATCAATGAACTACTCGAACATAGTATAGTAGCATTAGCCATAAGGAGCAACAAAGGTTAAAAACTTGTGTTGAACGTTACAATGCCATTCTTACAGGAGATGTTCCTCAGGCGTTGGAAGGTCTGCATAAAGGTAATGTTAGGTAATTTCCACAAGTGCACGGTTCGCAACAAGTAGTGAAGTTCGAGTATCGAGTATCGAGTATCGTTCCCACGAGGAGATTGATACCAAGTACTAGCCTTAATTTTATCTCCACAAGCTAACAAAATAGATTTAATTGAAATAGAAAAATATATTAACTAACAAAGATAAATTCTAAATCTAAAATAAAAATTCAATAATCAAAAGATAGAGCCTGGATTCGTTTCACTAGACACTTACTTGAATTACAGGATTTAATCTTAATTCAACTTGCTAATACAGTCAAGGGTAAATTACTCAAATTACTTAAAGTCTCTTTCAAGATCATTCAAGCATGCCAAAACTAATTACCGCCTATTTCATGGTCAAGTAAATTAATTAAGACTCATTAAGTTCCTTAGCAATTTAATACTCCCCGAAGGATTCGTCTACTTTCGTGATCGAGGTTCCTAAGTTTTATAAGTCTATGAGCTAATAGATCATGCAACTTTCGTTGTCTCTAATCTACCCAAAAACATGCAAACAATCGGGCCCTTAATTGAATACAAAATAATAAGCACAACTCATAAAATTGACTGAATATTAACTTATTAAATTAAAACATAAAAATCCAAACAAGTGGTAGTCTAGTTACACGAATCCAAACCCTAAGTAAATTAGGTACACATGATATAGATATTCAAAATCAAAGATAAACTAAGCATGAGAATAATTCTTGTTTGAATGTGGTCTGGTTGAATCTCTGCTTCTTCCCTGCTCAAAAATATCTCTGATTGATGAATTGAATGAATTCTCCCACCGATGAATTGATGAATTGATATCTTTTTATAGCCATATCTTGCCCCCAGATCTTCCAATTCTAGAATATTCTCATTCTGTAATCTTCTAATTCTGAAATCTTCTAATTCCGTAATCCATAATGAAAAAGGAAGATTTTTCATAAGCGCACACCCTAGCGTATAGCCATGCACAAGAGTGTGTGCTGGGCTGTGTATGCAAGCGTGTACGTTAATTTTGTGTGCACACCCTAGCGCATGGCCATGCACTCGGGTGTGTATTATTCATATTTTGTGCACAGCTTGATACATGATCGTGTGATGGGGCATGCATAGCTTCTTCATCGGGCCTGATTTCAACCATGTCAGTGCACACCTTCTTGCACAGTCGTGTGGTGAAGCGTGCAGAATTCTTGATGAGCACACAGTTGTGTGCTAGCCTGTGTGTGTGAAT
>CATIWK010111377.1:0-13027 GCA_949634005.1 Mallotus japonicus
TATATAACAAAAGCATCAAGGATATTTATTTACAAAATAAATAATAAAATACTCATTTACAATTAAATTATATTAATAAAAATCCATTTTTCAAATATTCAAAATTAAATAGCATTAATCACAATTATTTATTTAAATTGCTCAATTATAAAATGAAAATAATCAAAAACTCATTTAAGCTTAGAAATAATAATTAAAATCATTATTCGGATATAATTCCGGAAATTACTATTAATTAGCCAAAAATAGTAATTATTTTATAAAAAATATTTTAATGCCAATAATTATTCAAAATCGTTCTAAAATGTAACAATTAATAATAAATTCACTTAAAATGCAAGAATTACTCATTTATAATTGTATTTCCAAAAATTCATCTATTATTTAAATTTATCAATAATTTCATTGAACTAATTAATATCAATAATTAAATTTATAATCTAAAAAAATTCTAAAAATTCATAAAAATGCATTTTAACACCAAATATATTTAAATCAATCAAATAACTAAATTCTATAATTTTTATATTCAATTTAAATATATTTGGAAATTAACCAAAAATAAACTTAGAATTAAATTATGAAATTTTCCTAATAATATATATTTTCATAAAAACAACTATAAATTCAAAATAAATTCCAAAAATTACATAAAAATTATTTTCTTGCTTTAATTACTTAAATTCAATTTAAACATAATAAATAACAATAGTTTCACTTAAAATACAAAAATTACAAATTTATGATTTTCTAACATAATAATATTTATACTAAAATTATTATCTATAAAATTTCGGAATTTCATAAAATATACTCTAACACTAAATATAATTAGATCAATCAATTAATTAAACAATATAATATTTATACAAAAATTATACAAATTCTGGAAATTAATCTATAATCAACAAAAATATATATATAAAAAAATATACTAATTTAATTAATAAAATTATATTATACATCCTAATAATTAAAATCATCAAATAATACACAAATCAACAATTACTAACAAAAACTTAACTAACTTAACCAAAATAATTAAAAACTTGAAATAGATCTACCTCCAAAAGAAGTTGATCCAGCTGAGGATCGAAGAAACAAGCTTAAGAAAATCGAAGCCCAGAAGGAGAGCTTCGAAACGAGCCCTTGAACGTCAAAAATCCTCGTCGGAATCGCCTTCCTCCATCGACCAAACTGTTCAAGTGAAGACTGCTTCTTCCGCTGCTGTTGTTGTTGCTGATTCTGCTGTAGCTGCTGCTGTTACTGCTGTGGCTACTGTTGCTGTTCGGAAATGGTGGTGGTGACGGGTGTTGGGGCTGGCTGATGTGGTGGCACGGTCAAGACAGATCAAGAAGAAGAAGAAGAGGGGGAGAGGAAAGAGAAACCGACAGCTTTAATGCTGTCCAAACCCTTCTCTTTTTTTAATAATAATAATAATAATAAAATTCACAATTTAACTCAACCACACAAAATATATTCACATAAAATATTACACATATATATATATACAATTGCACACTTATTAAAGTACATATATATATTAACAACTAATAAAATTAATAATATTAAAAATAATATTCAACACTAAATAATATATACATAATACAATTAAAATTCAGCTTTAATTTGAATTTAATAATAAAGCCAAATAATAATAAAATAAATAATACACTAAAATTTAATTAAATTCACAAATAACTAGATATCACAAATAAATAATATAAAATCAAAATAAAATATTATTAACACTGCAAATCTCAATATTAAATTTTATAATTTATTTCACAAAAAAAAAAACCGGGTTATAACAAATCCAAACACTAAAAAAAATTTTAAAAAAAAGATGTTGACTTTTTATTATTTCAAAACTAATTTTTCCAATAAATATTCTTTCAATTATGGATCTCCTTCAATCAAATGCTTTTTTTCGTCTTCTTCTACTTTTTCCTTTTTTTCAACTCTGATCTCTTTTTTTTTTTTGCCATGGATCTCTTTCTTCAATCAAATGGTTTTTTTTACGTCTTCTTCTATTTTTTCTCTGCTACCATCTTTTTCAGTTTTTTTCAACTCTGATCTCTTTTTTTTTTTTTCATGGATCTCCTTCTTCAAACTAAAGGCCACGTCTTTGCAAATAATTTTTTTTGAAAAGATCAAAATGATAGCGAAGAATTACACCGCCCCTAGTTTTACGTCCATAAGTGTCTTTTTCTTTTTTCTTTTTGGTTCTTTGTTGGGTAAATTATTCGAATGGTCACTAAACTTTATTCGCGATTTCAATTTGGTTACAAAACTTCAATTAGTGACTTTTTGGTCACCAAACTTTGATTTTTTTTTTTAACGTAGTCTCTGTCTAAGATTTTAAGCCTTAAAGTTATATAATATTACCATTTTAGTCCAAAAGATTATTTTCTTGCAAATAAATTCATAGGTTCTAAAGATAATAAATAAAATAAAAATATATATTTTTGTTTTCTCCATGCCTTCCATTATTTGAGTTTATTTGACTGGTCTAATACTAATAGTTTGAGAGTTTTAAGACAAGAATTATTCGACGCAAGACAGGAAGAAGTTAATATTCACCAAGAATATCATAATCAATATACTGTGACTTTGTTGAGTACCATAAATTAAAATATTTGATATGAACTGTACAATAAATTAAAATTTAATAATTTTTTGTGCGGAATATAGTATTTTTAGAAATTTTTTTGAACACGGAGAAAGAAGGTAAAAATTAAATGGACTATTGTAACTAGAATATTTAACATTTATCACCGAATTTTATAAAAATTAAATATTTATAATTTGTTATAAGTTTAGTTTATTATAATTTGTTATAATTTATTATAACTTCTTAGAATTGATCCGAAAGCTTGAATGAAGCCTTGAAGCCTCAAAACCAGGCCCAAAATACCTAGCCCAATCACCAAGCCCACAACCTTCAAAGCCCAACCCAGACCTTTTAGGCCTTTGGCCTAAAGCAGGCCTCGGTGAGGCGATCGCCTCTTCACCCTGGACATTGATGAGGCGACGCCTCATCACACCTGTCCCCTGCAGTAATAAATGCTATTTATTACTGCATTAAATTAAAAAATCCACCATGTTTCCTCTTCATTTTTGAACGAAAACAAAGACTTTTAAGGCCAAAAATAGCTGGAAAAGAGGAAGCAATTATGAGAAATACTTGGTAGAGATTAAACCTAAATTTTTAGGAGATTAAAGAGAGAGAAGGAGAGAGGCTTAAGTAGAGCTTAAGCCTGATTTTAACAGGAGACTTGGTCTTTATTCAGAGAGAAAAAAGAAAAGAGAAAAGAGAAAAGAAAAAATTCTTAAGGGAAAGAGGAAGAAAAATAAAGAGAAAACAAGAGAAAAGAGAAGAGAAGGAAAAACTTAAGCTTAAGGAGGCCAATTCTTTGAAGAAGAAGAAGTCTTCTTGCATTCAAATCATCGAACAAACTCTGAGGGCTGAGTGAGGAGCTCCAGAAGTTCTTCATTCAGTGAGAATTCTCATTTTCAGGCTTTGAACTCCTTATTTCATATAAAAAGCATAAACTGTTAGATTTTTGGTTTATTTTGAGTATCTTGTTGCTTATTTGGTGTTATAAGAAAACATGATTGCTTGAATATATGAATTTTTAAGTGTTAAGTCCCTGTTTTACATTTATTTGCATGTTTATTTGAATTGCTTAGTATTTAAGTAAGATTGTGACTTGTCAAAGCTGCTATGCCTGTTGAAGAGGCGACGCCTCTTCATAATGAGGCGATCGCCTCATCGTAGAGGCGATTAGCTCTCCACCAGAGTTAATCACAACTCTGCTTCACTCTAGTATATATTTAGTATACTTTTTGTATATTTCCTGTATCTCATACACGTACTATGTTTGGTATTTAGTGTTTCATGTATGTGTCACATGTTTGACTTATTTAAATGATGATTTATCTAAATGGTTAACCCATGCTTATGTGAATACTCATGTCTACTTATGTGTAAATGTGATTTGAATTATTCGTGAATATTGTTTATATTTGAATATGAAGCTAACCATATTTGATGTAATTTTTTAGTGATTTCTAATCATTATGTAATTAGTGAGTTAAGTAGTTCTTGAGAGGTTTTTATTGGATTATTATAATAATTGTACAAAGAATTGTAATCCTTAATCCCTTTCCCCATTTTGTATTGAATGAATGATTGTAATATTCTTTCCATTATTTGTTTAATTGCCAAGGTAATAAGCAAACAAATGAGACTAATGTGCAAAGTTGGTAAAATTGTAAAACCGAAAGCATGTGTGATTAACGTTAATAAGGAAATAATTTGATAACTAAAGGTAATAACGTATAAAACACAAACGGAGGCCAACCACAAGGTTGGGTGGGCATTCCAAGCGCATACCCAGTTTCCGAACCCGATCTCTGAAGACGGCTTTTGGGTACCTCCGTGGAATCTAGTTGCTGTAAGTGTGTCCCGGTTTTCATCCAGGTGGCGACTCCATCTCCAATAATGGGCCTCAAGACCATATTTGTATATTCTAGTGGGCCCTGAGCTTGCACAGTGCCGTGGTAACCAACACTTGGGCGTGCGCTAAACCCCGTCGCCTATAGTGGCGACTCCACTGGGGATAGAGAAACTGATTCCTGTGTTTTGTAATTTATTATCCTTAGTTATTAAAATATTTCTCTTGTATATTACTGCATTCACAACACATGATCACACAGTGCGCACATCAGTCCCTAAATAAACCGGTAATGGTCCATACTTCGCTACCTGTGTTTCATTCAAACCTGGTAGTGGAATTTCACCTATTACCACTCACAGCATGTACTTATCCACATTGCATGGACCCTTGAGTGGGGAGACGTAATGGAGGTATATAGCTGAGGGAGCCGTAGCTTATTACCTTTGACCAAGCTCATGTAATGACTTAGAAATTTCCACTAAGATTTTCCAAATGCATGTGTATTGTGCCATATAACAAATCTTGCTATAATGCCTAAGCCCATTCACAAATGGATTACATTAAAAGTGGACCTTTCAAGCCCATCATAGCCCATTTGTAAACGGACCTTATCCAAAGTGGGCCTCTTATGCCTATTCAAACCGCAAGCCTTGTCAAAAATGGGCCTCTTATGCCTATTCTTAGCCATTTCAAATGAATCTTGACAAAGTAAGCTCCTAATGTTGAAACTTGGCCCATCAAAATGGACTTTGGCTTTATTCTAAGAATTTGTTACTTGTTTGATGCGTTCTGAGAGTTTTTTTTTTTTTGTATACGACGGTTTTATTATCCCCTGTTGATAATTAAAACCTGACCAACAATCATAGGAAAAGGAACTCACAATGAATATGTGTGAGGAAGATATAAGGGTGGAGATTTCATTTCAAAGAGCTTTGTCTTTTATTATACGTTAATTATAAATAGAACCTTTTTCTATTTCTTTATTCTTTCGAGAGTCTGCATGTCATAAATACACGTCATGGATGTTTCTAATCAACAACATTTGCAGACATAAATTAAGACCAATCATCCATGTGGACCCGCTCTTGCATCGGCCGGTTAATCAGGATGTCAAAAGAAACAGCATCACCTAATTTTGATCAGGAAAAGTTCAAGACAGAGATAGCAAAATAGACTAGAACCATCATGAGAGAGATGATGGCAGAATTGAGTTCAGCCAGGCAAGAACCACCTGCACCCGTACCTGCACTTGCACTTGCACCTGCACCTTCACCACAGCCTTTTGATCTTAATGCTGAGGAGTTTGGGAGGCAGCAACTAGATGATGATCAGGAAAATCTGTTAGCTGAACCAATGATTCGTCAGAAGGTTGATATTCCGAAAAATGCAGAAAAACCAGAATGCAAAAAAACCAGAATGGGCCAAAGACCTTGTCAAATCCATGGCTCAGATACAATTACAGATGAAAGAGAAGGGCATTGATGCTCCTATCAACTATTCTGATTTGAGCTTGGGAGAAGACGATAACCCGCTACCCCGGAAGTTCAAATTCCCTGATATGAAGAAGTTTATTGGTACCGAAGATCCCCATCTACACCTCAAACAGTATGCGACACATATGAGAACAACTAGCTTGAACAGGTCTCAGATTGTCAAGCAGTTTTCTCTGTCTCTCGAGGGAGCACCGATCATATGGTATTATTCATTGGAATCTCATGTCCAAGTTGATTGGGATGAGCTGTGTGTTGCATTTGTCAAACAGTATAGCCTCAACATTCAGATGGAGGCATCTCTGAGAGATTTACAGAATATTAGACAGAAGTTCAATGAACCTTTCACTGACTTCCTGATCAGATAGAGAGTAAAGCTGGCGCAAATAAAGCATCGACCTTCCGAAAGTGATCAACTTGTATTAGCAATTGAGGGATGTGTGCTTCCATTATCCAAGAAGCTCAAGGACTTAGGGATCAGGAATTTTGAGGAGCTATATCGATTCAGAGTGTAGAAAGAATCTGACTTGACACAAGAGAGGAAGTCTTTCAGCGGAAGATCAGTGGGTAAAAAAGGGAGTGGATCTAGCAATAGTGTCAGTCCGAATTATAATGTTCAAATTAATGCTATTAGAGAGCCTTGCAGATTCTCTAACCTAGGGAAACCTCTTTCCAAGGTTCTTGAGAAGCTAATTAAGAATAATCTACTGCGACCTTTGCGTCAAAGGCCGCCATTCCCAAATGTTGATTCAAAATATTACTACAAGTACCACTAGACCATTGGCCATGATATTGATAACTATGGTTGCCTGAAACACGAGATTCAAGACTTGATTGATTCTGGAAAAATAACAGACCCCGAAACCCATAAACCAAACACAAGAAATAATCCCCTACCAAATTACCGCAACATTCCACCACCAAATCCATACCTTATGATGATAAACACAGGATTGACAGAGGAAGAAGTCTTTGATTCCTTTGTTGATACTACCCCTACACCTACACCCTCAGAATAAAAAACCGAAAGCCTGAATCTCAATTAACAGGTTAAGGATCTTAAAATCAGTGTTCTGGACATCTAGAGTTCAGATGAGGAAAGAGATGGACTAATTGATTTGTGGAAAGGCAAGGAAAAGAGGAAGGTGCAATCATTTAGAAAGCTGAAGAAGAAGGAATTTGAGTTTGACGAGTCTGGAGAAAAGAAAGAAGATTCTAAGGAGGAATCAGAAGAAGTATTGAAAGAGATAGAGAAAGCTGAAGAAGCAGTTGAAGCCAAGAGAGTAGAGAAGACTCTCTCTAGCGTTTGGGAGATGCTCATGCACTCTAAAGCCCATCGGGAGGTGCTAGTAATGGCTTTGGACCATAAGATGGTCCCTTTAACCCACACACCTGTACAACTAGTTGATTCATTGACTGAAAGTCCTCAAGGCGTTATGATGTTACAGATGAGGATTTGCCGTTAGAAGGAAGAGATCATCTTAAACCCCTGTTTATCAAGGCTGAAGTGAAGGGAAAGCTCACCTGCTGTGTAATGGTGGACAATGGGTTTACTATTAATGTTTGTCCCTTGAAGATCCTGCCAAAGCTAGGATTAACTGTTGCAGACTTGAAACTGTTAGATATGGTCATCAAGGCATATGATGATACAAAAAGGCCTGTGGAGGGAACCTTCAGAGCATTGATCAAGACAGGACCCTTCGAGTCTTGGGTCAATCTTCATGTGATTGACATTCCTGTCACCTTTGCTATCCTTTTGGGAAGGCTATGGTTTCATCTATTGGGAGGTGTGCCATCTACTGTCCATCAGAAAATCAAATTCCCACACGAGGGAAAGGTGGTTACAATCTCAGCTGAGACTGAAGCCGCAGTTACTGCATTGAAAATGGCTCCCCAGGAAATCCCGTTGAGTCCGAGTTTCGAAGTTTGTGTGATCTATGAAGATGAGCTTAGCGCTAAAATTATGAGAATGATAAAAAAACAAAACTTCGTGCCCGGAATGGGATTGGGAAAGGATCAGCAAGGCCCGCCCGGGTTTGTTGAGACCAAACCAGTGTTCCTGAAACATGGGATAGGATATCCCGAAACCAATGAACTGGCAGAAATAAGTAAAGCTGGAGCTAAGTCTGAAAGGAAGCAGAAAGAAAGGAATAAGCCTAAAGCTAAATAGGTGATTAAACCATTGTGGGAAACCTTTTATGAAGGAAGGCACTTATGATCCATATCGTGGGAAACCTTTGTGAAGGAAGGCACCTATGATCCATATCGTGGAACTCCTAAAGCATTGATGATCACTGACAAGATAATTCCTAGTTTTGAGATCTTTATTGAAGAGTTGAATAGAACCAGTGAAGCTGCTGAGGAAGAGCCAATAGTGGAGGAGTTAGTGCAATTTCCCGAAATGGAAAAGAGCATCTCTGCGACGGAGTTGAAGACCACTGCTGACCAAATGGAAAAACTTAGTTTTTGAATCTTTTGTTTTTGACTCCATTGTAGATGTCTTCTACGATGATCTTGATATCTCTTTAGCAAACATGTTTAACCTTGATGATGATCTTTTTCTTTCTAAAGTTAATGCAATAAACTCCGAGTTTGTTTATTTGTGTGATGTTATGCCTAATGGTTATACTGTGTGTGATGATCATTTCATGCATATGTTTAACATTAATTCAGTGCAAATTGAATTATTTAATTTAGGCACATGCAATAATCCAAAGAATATACTTCTTGCTTCTGATTTAACTCATGATGAGAGAGAGAAAATAAAAGAAATAATTAAAAGAAGGCAGAAAGTATTTGCTTGGAGGTTATCAGGACATGCTAGGGATTGACAGAGAAATCGCAGAACACACGATTCCTATATATCCTCACATCACACCAATAAAATAGAAGAAGAGGCGATTGAGGCCAGAATGGGCTCTTTTAATCAAAGAAGAGGTGGAAAAGCAGCTAAAGGTGAAATTCTTGGAGGTAGTCGATGACACCCAATGGTTGGCAAATATAGTGCCAGTTCCAAAGAAGGATGGAAGGGTCAGAATGTGCATGGATTACAGGGATTTGAATAAAGCTTTCCCAAAAGATGATTTTCGCTTGCCACATATTGACACTCTAGTTGATAGTGTGGCTTCCAGCGCCATGTATTCCTTTATGGATGGCTTCTCAGGGTATAACTAGATTATGATGGCGATGATTGACAAACTGAAAACTTCATTCACCACTGAATGAGGTGTTTATTGTTACACAGTCATGCCATTCGAATTAAAGAACACAGGAGCTACCTATGACAGGATGGCTACCACTCTGTTTCATGACTTGATCCACAAAGAGATAGAAGTATATGTGGATGACATGATGGTGAAGTCTCCAACGCGAGAAGGACACTTCGAAGCTCTTGATAAGTTTCTGGCCAGAGCTGAAAATTATAACCTCCAGATGAATCGGAAGAAGTGTGTTTTCGGAGTGACTTTTGGAAAATTACTGGGGCATATTGTTAGTCAGAAGGGAATAGAGGTGGATCCTGACAAGGTCAAAGCTATCAGAGAAATGCTTGCACCAAAGACTGAGAGAGAAGTCAGAGAATTCTAGGCAATTATAATATATTAGTAGATTCATCGCCAAGCTGACCATAATCTGTGAGCCGATCTTCAAGCTTCTGAAGAAGAATCAGCCGATCATTTGGGATGAGAGGTGTCAGTAAGGATTTGAAACTATCAAGAATTACTTGATGAATCCTCCAGTTCTACAAGCACCGAAACCGGGCAAAATATTAATCCTTTATCTAGTAATTGAGAAAGAGGCAATAAGAGTAATGTTGGCTCAGGAAGGCAGTGAAAAGGTTGAGCACGTAGTTTACTACTTGAGCAAGAAACTTCTTCCTTATGAGTCCAACTATAGTCTCGTGGAGAAAACGTGTTTAGCCGTGATATGGGCACTAAAAAAGCTTCGACACTACTTCCAGTCCTACAGGACTTAAGTAGTCTCTAAGCATGATCCTTTAAGATATCTTCAGCAAACACCATCCCTCACAGGGAAATTAGCCCGTTGGCTAGTTTTGCTTACTGAGTTCGACATTGACTATGTAGCGAAGAAAGTGATAAAAGGAAGAGCAGTGGTAGACTTCCTGGCTCATAATCCAGTCAATGATGAACAGGAATGGGAATTAGAGTTTCTAGATTAGCATCTGGGGGTAATAGAAATCCAAACATGGACAATGTACTTTGATGGAGCTATCAACAGTAAAGGAGCTGGTGTCGGTGTAATTCTGATCTCACCAGAAGGAGAAATAATCCCAATGGCGAAAAGATTAGAATTCGAAGCTACCAATAATTAAGCCGAATACGAAGCTTGTATCTATGGTCTGGAAGCACTTAGAAGCGTGGGGGCAAAAGAGATCACGGTATATGGAGATTCGATGCTAGTGGTGAAATAAATCTCTAATCAGTGGGAGGTAAGGGAAGATAAACTCAAGCTGTATTGGGATTATTCAAATACTATCCTATTCTCTTTCACTCAATGCAAGTTTGTGCATTTGCCACGAGAAAAGAATCAAATGGCATACGCTTTGGCCACTCTAGCCTCCACATGGGAAGGAGGGGAGCAAACCACTGTCAAACCTCTTATTCTTATCAAGTCTAGAATCCCTTATTATAAAGAGATAAAGGTGATGCCAGATGACTCTATAGAGAAACTGTGGTTCTACAATCTGCAGCAATATCTAGAAATGGGGCAATTTCCCAAAGATGTTGATAGGAAAGAAAGGATGTCTCTTAGGATGTTGTCTCGACAATTCATCAGTCACAATAAAATGCTGTATAAAAGAGTGCCAACGGGGGTACATCTCAGGTGTGTTGACAAGAATGAGGCCCGAAAGCTTATGGAGGAAATTCACGAAGGGGTGTGTGGCTCGCATATAAACGGGACAGTTTTAGCTAAAAAGATAGCACGTCAAGGCTATTTCTGGTTAACGATGGAAACGGATTGTGTGAAATTTGTGAGAAAATGCCACAACTGTCAAGCATATGGTGATGTCAATCATCTACCGTCTATGGAACTCCAAGGGTTGACTTCTCTATGGCTATTTATAGTGTGGGGAATTGACATCATTGGAGAAGTAAGGCCGAAAGCATCGAATGGTCATCGATCAATTGACTACTTCTCTAAGTGGGTCGAGGCAGAATCATACGTCATTGTCGGATCAAAGCAGATGGCAAGGTTCATTGAAAAGAATATAATTTGCTGGTACGGGCTGCCACATCACATTGTTAGTGACAATGGTGTTCAGTTTTGAGCAAAAATAGCATTTTTGCTGAAAGAGTATAAGATTGAGCATCATAGGTCATCCCTGTATCGACCTCAAGCCAATGGAGCTGTAGAAGCTGCCAACAAGAACGTGAAGAGGATTTTGGCTAAAACATTGGAAAATTACAAAGATTGGGCTTATTACCTGTAGTTTGCTTTTGTGGGGATATAGGACCACTACCCGAACTTCAACTGGAGCTACTCCTTATTCTTTGGTTTACGGATGTGAGGCAGTGCTACCAGTAGAAGTCGAGATCCAGTCGTTGAGAGTACTGTTGGAGTCCAAGATTCCTGAACACCAATGGGTGGAGAGTCGGCTAGCTCAATTGACCTTGTTGGATGAAAGGAGATTGAAAGATAAGTATCACACTCAATTGTACCAAAAGAGAATAGCTCGGGCTTATAATAAGAAAGTCAAGTCAGGGAAAGTCAAAGAGGGTGATTTAGTTTTGAAACTGACCAGGCCGTTAATGACAGATCCAAGAGGGAAGTTCAAGCCAAACTGGGAAGGATCGTATATGGTGAAGAAACTATTCTCCAAGGGCGCCCCTATCATTTCCGATCTAGAAGGGAATGAGTTCAAAGAGCCCATCAACCTTGACAAACTGAAGAAGTACTTTCTGTGAAGTCTCGCTAGGGAGAAAACCTCATAAATGGGCCTGCCTAAGCAAAAGTTAGAGACTAGAAAAAGGAAAAATTAAAAAGTCCTATTGGATTGAAAACCTTGAAAGAGGCAGTCCAGGCAAAAATAAAGGACATGTAAAAGGAGAGAGAGAGAAAAAAATAGTTAGTTGGAAAACTTGCAAGGGCAAGCCAACTAACAACAAGAGATATGTAAGAAGCAAAATGTATTCTCGCTTTGTGCTTAATTTAAATGGAATGGATTGCCTTTGTTATTATCAAACGTTGCATTAAATGCTTTATTATACACTGTTTAACTAAAAGGAAATTCCATTCAACAAAAAGCAAATAAAGACTACATTACATCAACTAATCTTGTCTTCTCTTCTTTTGAACACCCTGAGAGCTAGATGTTTGCAACGATCTTGTTCTCCTGCTAATAATGAAATCATCTGTTTCTGTCTGTTGCATCTGAACCCATGCTTTGTATTGGTCATCAATTGATGGATCTCCATTGTCGTCGATACCCCTCTGAATGATTCTTCGAGGCCAAGTTGCAGTCAAGTTGTCCAGGAAATTCTAAGTAAGTGGACCCAGTTCAAACTCATGCACAAGTTTGGGAATCAGTTACTTTTGTCCATACTGTCTACAAAGCCGAGCAGGGTTGTAGAAAGTAGAGAAATGCAGACCCGCTACTAGAACATAGTCACATACTGCAGTCTCCACCACGGACACATCCATTGTATTAGTGTGTCGAGAAAAGTTGCCAACCAACTTTGAATGTCTTCTATAATAGGAAGAAGCTATCGAGTGTGACAATGCTTAGCCCTATAACGTGCAATATCCCTAGGGGGTTCCAGCAATCTTAATTTCTCATGAAACCATGCCTATACAGATTATGGATACAGACAATAAAAAATGAGAAAGGTGACAGAAAAGCAGTAAATGGAAAGAAGCATGGAAGGGAACTAACCTCCAGCAGCAAAGGACTTCCAGAGAATCATCTTGTTTCTGCAAAATTGTACAAGCTAATGATAGTTTCTGCTAAGATAAGCGAGAAAGGATTGAGACCTGTCTCTACTTGGTCGACAATAGAAAGAATCTTTGGGGCACAGTTGCCTGAAGGAGAGACAAGCAGAAATTGAGCATAGAGGC
>CATIWK010111388.1:0-14220 GCA_949634005.1 Mallotus japonicus
ATAACAATATATAGATAGGAGACATCAGAAAGCATTTTATTAGTTAGTATTGTTAGTGCAATTCAAATATTCAAGTGAAGAACATTCAAAGCAAGTCAAGGAATCTTCAAGAAGGCTATCTACATTCAAGTTCTATCTTTCTCTCTTAGTACTTTTTATTTTATTTTCCTTCTTGTTGTTATTTAATTGTGTTTATCATGTATCTTGCTAAGCCATTATTTGTTAGAATTGCAAGGAAGAATGAATCAATGAATTACATCTTTTATTTTATGTTATGTTAATGGTTTGAGTTCAATTGTGAGTTTGAATGTGTTGTGTATGTTTGGCCACCATATATGATGTTTTAATCAAATATTTACACAATGAGAGTTAGTGCATTTTGGTGGATATATAATTGAATTCTCTAAAGGTAATGAAATGACTTGGAGACAAAGGTTTCTACTTAAAAATAAAAATCATAAACCTTACATGGTAATATTATGGATTATGTTTATCTCTACAATGACATGAGAATGCTTGTAGACTCTAAATGAATCACCTTTAAATGACAACGAGAGTTGCATTTAAGGACTTTAAGTATAAATGACAATGAGAGTTGCATTTATGCCTTATATCATGTTTATAATAATTTTATGTAACTATTTGCTTATCTTGTAATTCTTGATAAATTCCTACTTGTAGTTCTAATAAACCCTATTTAACTTGATATTTAGAATAATTAGATTAATTAGTGTAGTTAGTAGATAATTAGAATAATCCAACAATTTTCATTATTAATATTTTGCCTATCCATCTTAGTATCTATTCGGTTAATATAAAGTACACAAATTCCCAGTGTTCGACACCCTACTTAATCTATACTTAGTCTTAGAGACTAGGGTATTATAATTTGACCCACATCATTTTTGTTATTATATTATTATTATTATTATTATGAAATGAGAGGGTAAAATAAATATAAATAAGATGATGATTATTATTATTAATAATATTATTGTTGTTGTTGTTATATTATTATTATAATGATTAAAATGTACAATAGGGAAAATAAAATAATAATGATTGATATGTAATAATTAGTATTAGAATAAATAAAAAAAGCTTTAAAGCAACAAATGAAAATAAATTAAGTGTCACAAGGTCTATGCACTCGAACTCTAGAGCGTAACCTAAAATTTCGATGGTGAGCAACCCGTCTAAAGCTCATATCAATGAACTGAGATCCACCACTGTGAGAATCACCACCATCATCATCATCATGATCATCATGGTCATCTTTGTCATCAGCATCATCTACATTAGTGTCATAAGGCACGAATATATTTGGATGAGCCGAAGGTGTGAGATGTGATGAAGTAGGCAGTTCATAAGGTAGAGGGGTGCTAAATGCGGAAAGAAAATTTTGGGTGGAAGAAGGAACTGATGGAAATTGAGGAGTGTGTAGATCCAGAGCCATAAACGATAAATTCAATATGGAAGTAAATGGAAGTTGAGTGAGATGTAAGTTTGAGATTTATGGGTTACAAAGGGATAGGGAGCATGGTGTGATGAAGAGGGAAAGGATAAAGAAGAAAAAGGAAATTGGGTGGGAGCAGTGAGATATGAAGCATGAAAAAAATGGTCCGAATGGATAAGGAAAGGAAAACTGAGGTGGAGGAATAAATGAAGAGCCTAATAGAGCATCTGACACTAATGTAGATGAGATGTTGACGTCCTGGATGGAAGCTGCAGAGCATAGCTGAGGAACGAGAATACATGCATCATTTGCAGTAGGGGTATCTGAGCGGAAGCCTGTCGGCATGCACGATGCTGATAACGCCGCATTATCTCCTCATTAACAACTCCAACATTTTATAAGTGTTGTAGGAGTGAGACAGCTTTTGGTGCAGGTTTGGGGCACTACATATCATTGCTAACTCTTCACCTATAATCACTGATTGCTTTTGCACTGTGGGCGATCTGATTAGCCTGAGATAAATCTTGAGTCAACACGATCTGCTTAAAAGAATCAGCCTAGATGTTGTAAAGAAAATATTTATGAAAAATTTAACAAATAATTATACAAGATAATTGAATGAGAAAATAAAATAAGGTACACAGAGATACTCCCAAGAGAGCATTTGTAATAACCCATAAATATTTAAGTAAATAAATATGTGTTGATGTTATTGTTAGGGGGTTATTGTCAGGTGGTTGTTGGGTTGTTCTGTGGTTGTTGTTTTGTTTTATGGTGTTAACACAGATAACTGCTAGTACTTTTCTAATATGAAAGATATTAACTCATATAATTACTAGCAATTATTTGGACATCCAAAGTGGAAGGACAAAATGGAAACTTTACCAAAAATGTGGGGACAAAAGTGGTAATTTTTCATTCTCTCTTCAATATATCTACTGCATATGTGAAATTACTCAAAGACCCCTGAACTCTTCCCCGACGTTCACTATAGCATCGTCATCTTCTTCTTCTCCGATGACCGGCCAAACAACCTCCGTTTGCTGTGAAATTTGAAACATAAACACTTCTCAACCTCCTCTACATGCTTATAATTTTTATTTCATGAAATTTGATCCGGAATTGAATAGTTAAACCTCCAAAGTTTCGGTTTGAACTTCCAGTTTCCAAACCACCATTTTGGATGACTTTCAGCTGCTGTGACATATTCCAGCAAGTTCCTCATGTTGCCAGGAGTCTAAAGAGACCAACCACGCGACCGGGTGTTGTCGTTTGGTGCTTGATCGGTAAATTTACATTTTTCCTCCGATCTATTAGTTTGATGGTTATTAATTGTGTTTGAGGCTATTTTTGAATTCTCCTAGGTGTTGTGATCATGTTTGTATGCTTGTTTGAGTAAAAGACGATTTTCCTGTGAGAAATCCGGTGAGTTCCAACCGGATTCCAGTGAGGAATAGTGTCCCCAACCCAGAAAAATGTGGTTTTATTTTTAATAAATATTATAAATTATGAGAATTAATTTCCGTGACTGGAGCTAAGTCTAATTCCTCACGGATTGTGAATTAAAAATGCCAGAAGCGTTTCGGTGGAAATTTCTTAATTTCCATTTAAATTGTTTTAGCTCACCAACATAAATTTCCTTAGCCTCAAATGGCATTTTAGGGTGTTTTCAAGTCAGTTTTAGTGATTTATTGATTTTGATAATTTTCTGGAATTTTTGGGGAAATTATTATGCATTTATTTGTTATATTATATAAGCATGTTTTAAATAAAAATTATTTATTTTAGAGAACTCCGAAGCGAGAGCCGTAACACTTGGGCAGCCGAGAATGCGTCACCCAGCACGCTCCACCTGTGAGTTAATTTTATAAAATGTTTGTTAAGATTATATAAATGAGATTTTCATGAGATAAATACAATATTTAGTTGCTCTTATAAATTTAATTACAAACATGAATATTATTAAGAGCATGAATTATTGATTTTATTGTTGCTAAGGATTTTCGAGAAGATGCGTTAGCGTAATTACATTTCATTATGTTTAGTTTATTTTATTTTATTTTATTTTTATTATTTATGATAAGTATGTTTTGGAGAAAAATGGTAGAACGTGCCACCTGGTGGGTGTCACCAGGACTGTGTGCGCACCAGTATTTATTATAAAATGGCCATTAATTGATGGATTGATTATGAGCTCTGGTCGAGCTTTGCTCTCTAGGCAGGATTATTGAATTGTGAGCCCTGGTTGAGCGTTGCTTTGTGGGCAGAATTAATGAGTTGTGAGCCCTAGTCGAGCTTTGCTCTCTGGGCAGGACTATTGATTTGAGCCCTGGTTGAGTACGACTCTCTGGGCAGGTTTATGTTTACTGGTTGGACCCTAGTCGAGCTTGCTCTCTAGGCGCCGGTAAACATTTGGTATAAGAGATCGACTGTGGCTGGACCTTGGTTGAGTTGCTCTCTAGGACCGGCAGTCACTTGGATTAAAGAGAGCTGAAAGGCTATTGAGGTTTAGGGTTCTATTATATTTTCCACCAAGGATTTGAATTTATATGATTTCGTATGAAAATTTCACTTTAAGGTGATTTGTGAATTTCTGGAAAGGAAATTATATAAATATAATTTTAGTAAAGTAAAGGATTTTAAATATTTATTTTATTTTAAAAGGTTTTAATAATTGTTTTAAAACCAGCATGCATTTTATAAAATTGATTCACTTAGTGAGATCTGACCCCCCTCAATTATTTTTCCAGGATCTTGAGAGTTAACTGTTAGTCATTTTCCCTACGCCGGGTTCATTTTTCACCAGCTGCTTTATGTAGGTCATTTTAATGTTATTAATATTTATGGAATGATTTATAGCTAATCTAGACACCGCAGTAGTATTGGAGGAATTTATTGTATTCACATTGGTATTTGTATCACCTTTTAATATGCATTTCTATATACTTGGATTGAGTGGTTGGTGTATTTGTAGAATATTGGAGTTGTGATGATTGAGCATATATTATTGGGAGTATTATTTGTCATTTTCAGGTTTTGGTTTTGCTCCTGGTACAGAGGAAACTCGGCCGAATTTTTGTTAAAATTTTTAATGGTCTTAATGGTTAATTTTGTTTTGATAAATTCCATAAGGCTTACTACGGGTTTCGGAAGCATTTTGCATTTCCCATTCCCTAGTGCCGGTCACATACCCTTGGGGTTTGGGTCGTGACAAAATTGGTATCAGAGCATTTGTTGGATTCTTATTGTGTTGTCTATGAATGTCTGTCTTTTCTTGAAACTAATGTGGTGATTAGGTGGTAATCATTATTTGGTGTCATAATTGCTTTTAGAATTCAGCATGTATGTTAGCGTCCTTGTTATATCTTGAATCTTATTTTTGTGCCTTTTCATAATGAGGGGCACATAGAATGCTCCTACTGATGATGGTGAGCAGTCCTTTCAGGAAGAAGCTCCTCCCCTTGCCTCACCCCGTAGAAGAAGGGGTAGGCCTAGGGCAGCGGCAGCTCAGAGATAAGAGCAACAGCCGTAAGTAGAACCAGAAGCTCTAGAAGTGGCTCCTGCAGCCTTTGCGGTTGGAATGGCAGGAATAAACTAAGGTTTAGCTACACTTAATCAAGCCATGCCATTAGTACAGCAAATGCTTCAGCAAAGGAACCAGGGGATGATAGATGCTGATACTCTTCTTATGTACTCCAGAGTTGGGAGAATTTCTTTTGATGGGACTGGAGATGCATTGGATTTTATCAATACCATTGAGTCAAGGACTAGGACTGGGTATACAGATTACCAGAGGATCCTTATTGTTGAGTTTTCAATTCAAGCAGCAGCTTAGGATTGGTTCATGTAGTCCATACAGCCCTATATGCACATTATAACTTGGATAGATTTTAAGAGGCGTTTCTTACAATTTTTCTATCCACCTACTATAAGGGCTGCTTACAGATGGCAGTTGTTGCATATCTGTAGAAGAGACAGAACTGTTGATGATTATATAAGGGAGTTCCTCAGATTGTCACATCATGCTATAGATGTGATGCATGATGAGAGGAGAGTAGTAGAATTGTTTGTGACTAGGTTAGGACCGACATATGTGGGGATTCATGCTGAGAGCTACACTTTAGAGAAGTGTTATCGATGAGGCCAGGTAGTTGGAGAGGTGACACATTATGCATGGTACGATCCCAGACCCTTATATAGGTGGAGATGGTAAGACATCCAGTGTTTAAGGTATTCACTAGCCAATGTTTCAGCTTGATAGTACTGGTGTGCAGATTGGTACATCCCAGCAGCATAGAGGTCAGAGGGGACAGAAGTCTGGGAAACATAATCATAAATATAGTAGATCTAGTAGATTTGGATCTAAAGCTAGTGGTAGTAGTAGTGGGCAGAGCTCTGGGTACGGCAGTATAGGCTCAGGGCCCAGTGCATGTCCTAACTATAGACGGGTACATCAAGGCCTTTGTCACCTACCATCATGAGCATGTTTCAGATGCGATCAGGTTCGACACTTTGCTAGATCATACCCGAATTATGGTTATTAGCAGGCATACTTATAGGATTCATCTGCTACAATTACTCAGTCAGTATAGCAGACTCCTCAGTTTTATTCACCAGTATATCCTCAACAGAGTGGTACTCAATTTATGGGCCAGCGGGGCTGTGGTTCAGGAGGTAGATTTAGAGGGAGATCCAGTGGCCGAGGGTTTGTACAACCATCTACGTCACAGTAGGTAGGCCGTGGACAAGCCAGAGTTTTCACATTGACCCCTCAGGATGCTCAGGCATCTAATGCATTTGTGGCAGGTACTTTTTCAGTTTGTTACCTTACTGCTAGAGTTTTATTTGATCATGGGCATCTCATTCCTTTCTGTCACCTGTTTTTGCTTCAAAAATGGGATGGCAGCCATCCAAGTTGTTAGTTCCATTATCTGTAGTAACTCCCCTCAGTGATGAGTTAAAAATAGATATAGTCTTTCCATCTCGTCCTGTGTTGGTCGAAGGTAGAGAGTTGCTGGCAGACTTAGTCCGGTTGGAAGTGATAGATTTCGATGTGATTTTGGGAAAGGATTGGTTATCTCAACATTATGCCAATTAGATTGTCAAGAGAAAGAAGTGACTTTCAGAATTCCAAATGATCTAGAATTTTGATTCAGAGGTGACAAGAGTTTAATGCCTTAGAATCTCATTTCTGTTATCACAGTTAAAAAGATGCTTAAAAGGGGTTGTCAAGGCTATTTGCATGTGGTTAGAGATACAAAAGCAGATAAAGAGGCAATTGAAAATGTGCTAATTGTATATGAGTTTTCTGATGTTTTTCCTGAAGAATTACTAGGCTTGACACCAGAAAGGGAGATAGAATTTTGTATTAACATTGTACCTAGTACAGATATAGAATTCTGTATTGACATTGTACCTGGTACAGATCTTATCTCTATGCCACCTTATAGGATGGTGCCTGCAGAGTTAAAGGAACTTAAAGAGCAGTTGCAAGAATTGCTTGATAAGTGTTTCATTAGACCCATTACATCCCCTTGGGGTGCTCCAGTGCTATTTACAAAGAAAAAGGATAGTCGTCTTCGACTTTGTATCGACTATAGACAGTTGAACAAAGTCACCATCAAGAACAAATATCCACTCCCAAGGATTGATGATTTGTTTAACCAACTTCAAGGAGCTCAGTGTTTTTCTAAGATTGACTTGAGGTCTGGATATCATCAGTTAAGAATCAGAAGTGGAGATATACTCAAGATTGCTTTTCGGATAAGGTATGGCCATTATGAATTTTTGATGATGTCCTTTGGGTTGACTAATGCCCCAGCAACCTTTATGGACTTGATGAACCGGGTGTTTAAGCCATTCTTGGATCGATCTGTGTTAGTGTTTATTGATGATATCTTGGTGTATTCTAAGAGTGAGGAGGAACATGTCATGCATTTGAGAATGGTGCTTCAAACTTTGAAGGAACATCAACCGTATGCCAAATTCTCAAAGTGCGATTTTTGGTTGGATCAAGTGGTATTCTTAGGCCATGTAGTATCCAAAGATGGCATACAAGTAGATCCTAAAAAGATTGAAGCTATTATAGAATGGCCAAGGCCCTCAATAGTTACTGAAGTAAGAAGTTTTCTAGGTCTAGCTGGCTATTATAGGAGATTTGTGAAGGATTTCTCCAAGATAGGTACACCTTTAACAAGGTTAACCTAAAAGGATGCCAAGTTTGTATGGACTGATAAACATGAGGAGCACTTTTAGATGCTCAAAGATAGGTTGACTTCAGCTCTAGTGTTGACTTTACCTTCAGGAAATGAAGGGTATACAGTGTATTGTGATGCTTTCTGAGTAGGATTGGGTTGTGTATTGATGCAAAGTGGGAGAGTAGTTGCTTATGCTTCTCATCAGTTAAAGAAGCACAAGCAGAACTATCCTACTCATGATTTAGAAATGGCAGCTGTAGTGTTTGCATTGAAGATTCGCAGGCATTACTTGTATGGTGTAACTTATGAAATATACACCAACCATAAGAGCTTAAAGTACATTTTCCAGCAAAGAGACTTGAACTTGAGGCAGAGAAGATGGATGGAACTCCTAAAGGACTATGATTGCTCCATTCATTACCACCCGAGTAAAGCTAACGTGGTAACTGACGCATTGAGTGGAAAGTCAGCAGGCAACCTTGCTCATATTAGCATGGAAAGGAAGCCAATCATTAAAGAATTGTATGAGCTGATTGATCAGGGGTTGCAGTGGAAGGTAACTAAGAAATGTCTTTTAGCTTAATTCAGAGTACGATCAATGTACTTAGATAGAGTTAAAACAGCTCAGAGAAGGGACCCACAATTGCAAAGAATAATGGCAGAAGTTCAGCAAGGTCAGTGTCGAGATTTTGTGATTGATAGTGAGGGTGTGCTACGTTTGGGCACCAGGTACAGATATAGAATTTTGTATTGACATTGTACCTGGTACAGATCTTATCTCTATGCCACCTTCTAGGATGGCGCCTGCAGAGTTAAAGGAACTTAAAGAGCAGTTGCAAGAACTGCTTGATAAGGGTTTTGATTAGACCCATTACATCTCCTTGGGGTGCTCCAGTGCTATTTACGAAGAAAAAGGATGGTCGTCTTTGACTTTGTATCGACTATAGACAGTTGAACAAAGTCACCATCAAGAACAAATATCCACTCCTGAGGATTGATGATTTGTTTAACCAAATTCAAGGAGCTCGTTGTTTTTCTAAGATTGACTTGAGGTCTGGATATCATCAGTTAAGAATCAGAAGTGGAGATATACTCAAGATTGCTTTTCGGACAAGGTATGGCCATTATGAATTTTTGGTGATGTCCTTTGGGTTGACTAATGCCCCAACAGCCTTTATGGACTTGATGAACCGGGTGTTTAGGCCATTCTTGGATCGATCTGTGTTAGTGTTTATTGATGATATCTTGGTGTATTCTAAGAGTGAGGAGGAACATGTCATGCATTTGAGAATGGTGCTTCAGACTTTGAAGGAACATCAACTGTATGCCAAATTGAAGTGCGATTTTTGGTTGGATCAAGTGGTATTCTTAGGCCATGTAGTATCCAAAGATGGCATACAAGTAGATCCTAAAAAGATTGAAGCCATTATAGAATGGCCAAGGCCCTCAATAGTTACTGAAGTAAGAAGTTTTCTAGGTCTAGCTGGCTATTATAGGAGATTTGTGAAGGATTTCTCCAAGATAGGTACACCTTTAGTAAGGTTAACCTAGAAGAATGCCAAGTTTGTGTGGACTGATAAACATGAGGAGCACTTTCAGATGCTCAAAGATAGGTTGACTTCAGCTCTAGTGTTGACTTTACCTTCAGGAAATGAAGGGTATACAGTGTATTGTGATGCTTTCCGAGTAGGATTGGGTTGTGTATTGATGTAAAGTGGGAGAGTAGTTGCTTATGCTTCTCATTAGTTAAAGAAGCACGAGCAGAACTATCCTACTCATGATTTAAAAATGGCAGCTGTAGTGTTTGTATTGAAGATTTGGAGGCATTAATTGTATGGTGTAACTTATGAAATATACACCAACCATAAGAGCTTAAAGTACATTTTCCAGCAAAGAAACTTGAACTTAAGGCAAAGAAGATGGATGGAACTCCTAAAGGACTATGATTGCTCCATTCTTTACCACCCGGGTAAAAATAATGTGGTAACTGATGCATTGAGTGGAAAGTCAGTAGGCAACCTTGCTCATATTAGCATGGAAAGGAAGCCAATCATTAAAGAATTGCATGAGCTGATTGATCAGGGGTTGCAGTGAAAGGTAACTAAGAAATGTCTTTTAGCTTAATTCAGAGTACGATCAGTGTACTTAGATAGAGTTAAGACAGCTCAGAGAAGGGACCCACAATTGCAGAGAATAATGGCAGAAGTTCAGCAAGGTCAGTGTCGAGATTTTGTGATTGATAGTGAGGGTGTGCTACGTTTGGGCACCAGGTACAGATATAGAATTTTGTATTGACATCGTACCTGGTACAGATATAGAATTCTGTATTGACATTGTACCTGGTACAGATCTTATCTCTATGCCACCTTATAGGATGGTGCCTGCAGAGTTAAAGGAACGTAAAGAGCAGTTGCAAGAATTGCTTGATAAAGGTTTCATTAGACCCATTACATCTCCTTGGGGTGCTCCAGTGCTATTTATGAAGAAAAAGGATGGTCATCTTCAACTTTGTATCGACTATAGACAGTTGAGCAAAGTCACCATCAAGAACAAATATCCACTCCCGAGGATTGATGATTTATTTAACCAACTTCAAGGAGCTCGGTGTTTTTCTAAGATTGACTTGAGGTCTAGATATCATCAGTTAAGAATCAGAAGTGGAGATATACTCAAGATTGCTTTTCGGACAAGGTATGGCCATTATGAATTTTTGGTGATGTCCCTTGGGTTGACTAATGCCCCAGCAGCCTTTATGGACTTGATGAACCAGGTGTTTAGGCCATTCTTGAATCGATCTGTGTTAGTGTTTATTGATGATATCTTGGTGTATTCTAAGAGTGAGGAGGAACATGTCATGCATTTGAGAATGGTGCTTCAGACTTTGAAGGAACATTAATTGTATGCCAAATTCTCGAAGTGCGAGTTTTGGTTGGATTAAGTGGTATTCTTAGGCCATGTAGTATCCAAAGATGGCATACAAGTAGATCCTAAAAAGATTGAAGCCATTATAGAATGGCCAAGGCCCTCAATAGTTACTGAAGTAAGAAGTTTTCTAGGTCTAGCTGGTTATTATAGGAGATTTATGAAGGATTTCTCCAAGATAGGTACACCTTTAACAAGGTTAACCTAGAAGAATGCCAAGTTTGTGTGGACTGATAAACATGAGGAGCACTTTCAGATGCTCAAAGATAGGTTAACTTCAGCTCTAGTATTGACTTTACCTTCAGGAAATGAAGGGTATACAGTGTATTGTGATGCTTTCCGAGTAGGATTAGGTTGTGTATTGATGCAAAGTGGGAGAGTAGTTGCTTATGCTTCTCATCAGTTAAAGAAGCACGAGCAGAACTATCCTACTAATGATCTAGAAATGGCAGCTGTAGTGTTTGCATTGAAGATTTAGAGGCATTACTTGTATGGTGTAACTTATGAAATATACACCAACCATAAGAGCTTAAAGTACATTTTCCAGCAAAGAAACTTGAACTTGAGGCAGAGAAGATGGATGGAACTCCTAAAGGACTATGATTGCTCCATTCTTGACCACCCGGGTAAAGCTAATTTGGTAACTGACGCATTGAGTGGAAAGTCAGCAGGCAAGCTTGCTCATATTAGCATGGAAAGGAAGCCAATCATTAAAAAATTGCATGAGCTGATTGATCAGGGGTTGCAGTGGAAGGTAACTAAGAAATGTCTTTTAGCTTAATTCAGAGTACGATCAGTGTACTTGGATAGAGTTAAGATAGCTCAGAGAAGGGACCCACAATTACAGAGAATAATGGCAGAAGTTCAGCAAGGTCAATCTCGAGATTTTGTGATTGATAGTGAGGGTGTGCTACGTTTGGGCACCAGGTTGTGTGTGCCAGATATGGATGATTTGAGAAAAGAAATTATGGAAAAAGCACACTTTTCTGCTTATAGTGTTCATCCAGCTTCTACCAAGATGTATCATTATTTGAAGGATACATATTGGTGGAATGGGATAAAAAGAGACATTGCATAGTTTGTATCCAGGTGTCTCACATGTCAGCAGGTGAAATTAGAACATCAGAGACCCTCGAGATTGCTACAACAGTTACCCATTCCTAAGTGAAAGTGGGACATGATTGCGATGGGCTTTCTTTCTGGATTTCCTCGCACATTAAGTAGTTATAATGCCATATAGGTGATAGTTGGCAGGTTGACCAAGTCAGGTCACTTCTTGCCAATTAAGAAGACTTATACTACAAATAAGTTGACCAGGTTGTATATCAATTGAATTGTTTGTCTACATGGGGTGTGTTAGGTTTTGTGATAGAAAACGTAGCAGAAAATTAAAATGTTTATCACGAATCCGAACCTGAATCCATGCAATTCGATTAATTGATTTAGTTAGGGTTTCCAAAACCTTACCATAATCGAATGTAGAGGCTAGATTGCTGGAAGGACGAGAGGAGGTTCACACTGGTGACACCCTACCTCGAGCTTTTTGCTTTCTTGGAATGGATTTGAGACAGCTCCAACAGGATTCGTCCTCTACTGGTATCCACACGAACAACCTTGATTCAAAACGAATCTGTGTGCTAGCACATTCTTGATTGTCTCACAAAATCAAGAACGAATTAACTCTCTGTGTTTTTCGTTTTCTCAAAGGCAGAGAAAACGAATTTTGGTGGCTAAAGTGATAGACGTGTGTGATACCCTAGAGAATATAATATACTTATAGAATTCTCAATTTGGGTTTCACTTGTTGGGATTCGTGATACCAAACGCAGCGGAAAAACAAAAATTTTATCACGTACCCGAACCAAGGATCCATGTAATTCGGTTAATTGATTGTTTAGGGTTTCCAAAAACTTACCAAGAACGCAAGTAGAGGCAAGATTGCTGGAAGGAAGAGAGGGGGTTCACACCAGTGACACCGTACCTCGAGCTTTTAGTTTGGTTTGATCAGATTTAGAGGTCTCCAACTGGATACGTCCTCTACTAGTATCCACACGAACAAACCTTCAATCAAAATGGATATGTATGTGCTAGCAACGTTCTTGATTGTCTCACAATCAAGAATGAATAAACTCTGTGTTTCGTTTTTCCTCAAGATGGAGAGAAAAACGAATTTGGTGGCTGGAATAATTGTGTAGTATGTGAAACCCTAGAGAACATGATGTATATATAGAGTTCTCAATTAGGGTTTCACTTACCAAAACCCTTTTTGGTAAATTCCACCTTTTAATTCTAATTTGATTTTAATTACCAAATAGAAATATATATATATTTACTTATTTATTAAGATAACAATTACCTTAAATAAATAAACAAATATATATAAACGAATTTATATATATATATATATATTTATTTATTTATTTATTTCACAGAGATTAAATGGGCTTGGTAAACCTATATCCGTTTTGGGTCTGTTCTAAGTGTGTGACCCTGTAGGTTCACATGATATTGACAGTGGGCCTTAAATCTCTATTTAGGCCTACAAATCATAAGTGGCCTCTAGCAAGACATTATGACTACCCAAGTCATGTGAATGACTTTAATCCGACATAACCTAATTTACAGTAAATATTATAATCCCTTTGTCACATAATATCTTGATTGAATATAAGGCATAGTCAATGTCATCCTTATATAATTCAATCAAATTATTTCTTGATTCCAAGTAGACTGAGAATGATAACAATTTATCAATTCACTTTAGCATGGCCATGCATTTTCCTCAGTCTATCTTATCAAGGGGCCCATTGATATCTTACTCAGATTAATGAGGGACAAATTCCTTCTCAATCACTCACATTCCTCACATAACTCATTTTATATCCAACAATAATATATTTAATCATCCGATTAAAGACAATGTTAGATTGTGTCAAAACACAAAATAGTTATGTAGAAATCCATAGTGATTGTAAGGTCAAAGGATTAAATCAATATTACTCTGATGAGAATTACTTATGACAATAATCTATGTAGTATTCTCATAGTGGGTCAATCCAGTACATAATTTCTTAAATAAGTACCTATGAGTTGACTTAATATCTCATATTCATGATTAGTAAAACATAATCATCAGTCAACACCATACTAGCCTTAATTCATTATTAGTTCAATAATAATAATAAATGACTAGGGATAATATGAATAGAACTCATATTTAATTTAAGGGTTTTAATATCAAGTCACATACTTGATGGCCTTAGAATGAATTAACTATTCAATTAATTATCATAATATAAAATGATAATGAAAAATGCTTCTTTTTTAATAAAATGATAAAGTCAAAACATGGTCATACATGATTGACCTAGTGCATATCACTAACAGTCCTCAACTCTAAAAATCATAGACTCAAGTACAATCGTATCTCCTTTTGCACTCAATCATGTGAGAAACTAATTTGAGGAACTGAAAATGTATGAAATTAGGCACCACCGTGCCACTATCCTGCACAGCCGTGTGACTCTCTTTAGCAAACTCTGAAAATTTTGATTTGAGGCACAACCGTGCCACATTCTCGCACAACCGTATGCTTCTATAAAATCCTAAAATCAAAATCTTCTAAGTTATTAATAGCTCGAGCAA
>CATIWK010111537.1:0-11887 GCA_949634005.1 Mallotus japonicus
TATAATGTTCACTGTAATAAGGTTATGTCGGATTATCGGCCTTCACATAACTTGGGTAGTCATAATGTCTTGCTAGAGACCAATTATGACTTGTAGGCCTAAATAGGGATTTAGGCCCACTGCCAACGTTATGTGAACCTACAGGGTAGAATAGGCCTAAAACAAATACAGGTAGTTGATGGAGATTGGAACGAGAGTGTTTTAAGTGTAGTGGGTGAGTGAGATAAGGATGGGGAATTAATAGGTGAAGAATTGGATGGAGATAAAATTGGAGGTAATAAGGAAGTCATACCTGAATTGGAATCCTTGGAGCAAGTGAATTGTGACATTGGCATGCTAATCTGTAGCCAAGGTGATGGTGGTGGAGTAGGATTAGGAGTCTGGGAAGTGGTTGACACAGATTGGAATGGGAAAGTGTGCTCATTAAATTTGACGTGTCTGGCCATGTAAATTCGGCATGTTTCTATATCCAAACAACAATATCCATGATGCTGGGAAGAATATCCAAGAAATACACAGTGCTTGCTGCGAAAGGAAAATTTATGGCGATTGTATGGGCGCAGTAAGGGATAAACTGCACAACCAAAGACTCGGAAAAAATCAAAATGTGGTGATTTGTGAAAAAGCAATTGATATGGAATGGCATTAGAAAGGGATTTGGATGGCATGCGATTGATTAAATATGTAGCAGTTTCAAATGCATATTGCCAATATTTAAAAGGAGCAGAACAATGGCCTAGAAGAGTAAGACCAATGTCAACAATGTGTCTTATTTTTCTTTCGGCAGTGCCATTATATTCGTGTGTGTGTGGACATGCTAACCGATGAAAAATTATAGTGGATTTGAAATGATTGAATAAGGGGCGAAATTTGCCTCCCCAATCGGAATTGAATGATTTAATTTGACAGTTAAATTGCTTTTCAACGAATGCTTGAAATTGAAGAAAAATAGAATAAACATCACTTTTATTTTTAAGAGGAAACAACCATGTAAACAATGAAAAATCATCAATAAAAAGAACAAAATATTTGTCTCCAGTAGAGGATGTAAGTGGAGCTGGACTTCAAACATCCGCATGGATTAACTCTAAGGGTTTGGAACTTCTATTATTGGTAGTGGGAAGGGAAGAACGATATAACTTTCCTAAGGAACAAGCATGACAATTTGTAGAAGAAACTTTCTTGGATGAACATGGTAATTGGAAACACTGAACAAGATGACGAACAACTGTGGAATTTGGATGACCCATGCGAGCATGCCAAGTTTCCAGATTTGCTAGGTAAGCTTGAACAACAGGGGATGGAGGAAGGGCAGAATACAGCTTGTAAAGTCCCAATTCACCCGCTCCTTGGAGTAGAGGCTGCTTGGTCTGTACATCCTTAACAAGAAAGTGATCAGGGTAAAATTCAAAAAAAAATTATTGTTAAGACAAAGACACTTAACTAAAAGCAAAGATTTACGGATTTGAGAAACATGTAAAATATTGGTAAGATAAGGAGGTTTAGAGGTACAAGATGAAAGCATACCCGAACCAACATGTGCAATGGGCAAACCAATCCCATTACCAACAATCACTTTATCATTACATTTATACTCTTCGGCAAGGCTTAAGGAAGAAATATCTAGAGTGATGTGATGACTTGCCCCAGTGTCAGCATACCAGTCAATAGAGTTTGATGGAGGAGGGCTAAGAATGGACATGTTGCCTTGCGGAGCAAAGTGCTGATTGCTACGACTGTTTATGTAGCGCTGATTATTTTGGGCTTGAAAGTTGTGATCAAAACGTCGTCTGCAGTCCATGGCGGTATGGTTGGAAAAGCCATATATTTGGCACGATAGATGACTGCCTCGATTGAAGGAAGAGAAGCCACCATGTCGGCCTTGACCAAGAGTGGATCGATTGGCTCCAAACTGAGTGCGAGAACCAGAAAAATAGGAACCAGATGATGCTTGTGCGACTTGCGCTGTAGGGAGAGCAGAGAGAGGAGTTTGTTGAGAGTGCAAGAGCAGTTCATAGGACACTAACTGTCCATGGAGATCGTTAAATGTGGGAGGATCAGACCTCTGTTGGAGGGCGCCAATAACTCCATTGTAATCAGCTCCCAACTGGCGAAAGACGATTGCATTAAATTCAGCTGAAGAAAGGGACTGACCAGCCATAGTGAGAGAATCAGCAAGTTTCTTTGCTTGAAAGAGATATTCTGAAATGGATTTGTCGTCCCTTTTTAAATTATGAAGTTCTATGTATAGTTGAGTCCTCTGAGCATTGCTTACGACTCCATAGGCCACTTCCAAAGCCTTCCAAACATCATAGGCAGAATTGAAACCAATTAAATGCGGATAGACCTCCTCAGAAATGGATGAGAGAAGCCAAGAAAATAGTAACTGATCTTTTGTGAACCACTGAAGATATGCTGGGTTGGATTCAGTGACCATGGTTGTTGTGTTTTGAAGCTCTTTAGGTGGAGGTGGTTCGGTACCATGGAGTATACCATGGAGATTATAAAAATTCAATAATGGTTGAAACTGAAGTTTCCAGACAATATAGTTTTTGGAATTCAACTTAATGGAAAAAGTTTGCTGAATATGTGTGGTTTGGGTGTTTGTTGAGCTTGAAACGGGAAGAAGAGATGGTAGTTGGGTAGTAGAAGACGATGAAGAGATGGAAGAAGAAGAAAGTGAATTAGCAGCCATGGCAGCTTTGATACCAACTTAGAATGGCTAAGGACAACACAATTGAAAAGTGAAGCAGAGTGAGCTGTTGTATTGAGTATCCGAATACATATACAAGTAGTAAGCGATAACGTGATAAGATACAATAACAAACTACAGCTAGTACAACATACATGCGCATTATACAGACTTATCTTCTAATACAATATATATATATATACACACACACACACGAGAATGGAAAGCATTTGGATTTATGTGTGTTTGTTTGTGTTAGATATAACTTGGTTTTCATTGGTTTGTGCATATAGGTTCATTAGTTGTAAAGTAGATGTTCATTTATTATCGATTGGAAGTTCATCATAATTTTAATGTATTGTCTGTTAAATTCATTTGTTTAGTTTTTCTATCTAATGAACCTACATGTTTTTATTTTATGAACTTACATCATTTAAGTAATGAACCTACAATATTTAACTAAAATAAAAAAAAAATACAAGTAAGACTCTATTTATTATAAATAAAAAATTAAATTTTGATGAATAAAAATTTTATTTTGACTAAAATCATGAACAAAAACTTAAATTCAACCACTGTAATTAATCAAATAAAAAGAAAAGAATGATTTTTTTATCAATAAAAAATACTTTTAAAATTTTTAGTGAGATTGAAAGGAAAATATTAATGAACATGCATGTGAATGTCAATAAATCTGTAAGTGAAATTCAATGAACATGCAGGTGAAAATTAATGAGCCTATAGGTTCAAAGGTTGATGAAACTGCTAGGGAAGATCAATGGACATGTAAGTGAAGATTAATGAATTTGTATATGGATATGTAAGTGAAGATTAATGAATTTGTATGTGAAGGTTAAAGAATGTCTACAGCAGAATCTTTGACAGTGGCATCATCATCTATAACTTGATGTACATTCCTAACTAATGGTCGATTTGTAGCCAGTTCCATTATCTGCAAGTGATACATATTTCAAAACAACATAATCAACAAGAAGCAAATATATATATGGAGAAAAAGAGAAAATAGATTAATATAATAGCTTGATTTTATCACCATTTGGGAAAGAGGCATAAAACGATTGTACCAATCAACATCTTCCTTGATTGTAGCATGAAGATTAAGCTGCAAAACGTCAGCATACTCTAGCATTGAGGCTACAGAAATGGCTTCGCTTGCACTGACCGGCAAACCTCTCCGAGCATTTTGAATAGTAGATTTCACCTTTTCAAATATCAAAAAAAAGAAAAGAAAAAAGGAGGATAAATTGGGAATGAATAAGGCTATATCTATTACATAGTTTTCTGAAAAAAACAGCACATGATGGAATATAAAGAAAATAGGAAGCAACAAACCAAAAGAAGGTCGATGCCAGTAAAGTCCAAGTGGCAAGCGCCATGTTTGTGCATTTCTATAGCCGCATTAGTTTCTTTCAACAGCATCAAACTGTCCTCGTAGTTCCTGTCTAGTAACCATAATTGCACCTGCAATCCATCAAAACCTAATGTGTAAATTTCTCGTTGTTCTAAATTTCTTGACTGAAAGTGAAACTGAGAAACAACAACCTTGATGGCTTGGCGACCCAAGGAAGTGCCGGCAAAGGAAGCGACCAAATCACAGAGCTTATGCCATTCCAATAATCTCAGACTTTCATACTGAGAGTCAAAAACGAAAATGTTACAAAAAAAAAAAAAAGCATTTTTTTCCTTTTTAATTCACATTCACACGTGTGATGGACTCTGATTCATATTGCAATATGGACAGAGGTCCATGATATAACAACTCGCGACATAGTAGGTGATATTATCTCTATAAAATATGCCCAGCATTAAAAATAACTACGGTTATGAAGCCCATTGTTTCTTAGGCTCAGCCCATTAAAATAGTTTGATGACTGAGGAAAATTCCGAAAATGGGATGCATTTCACAGTTCTGGAAAGAAGCTCAAAAATTGGAGGTTATGGGGATACAGTTTTCTCAACTAATAATGGAAGGAGAGAAAAACTTAATGGAAGAATAATTTAATTGAGGAATTAATGTCTATGATTATAAAATCAGTGGGCATCAATCCAACCATAATCAACTCAATCATCAACCAATAAACAATTATCACTAGCAATTATACTTTCATATTCAACAAAGCTCCATGTCATCTTAGCTATTTTATTTCCTATTCTATTTGTTTAGTTTGTAAAAATCACTTCATCAATCAAAAATTCTTGTTCCATCGTCTATAAAACTTTCTTTTGCATTAACAATAAAATTTATAAAATTTTTGTTGAAATTCAAACAAATTGTGGTAAGGCAATTGGGATCCGCATATTGTTGGTAAGAAGTTAGGATTTTGCGGAGATAATTTCTCTAGCATGCTCAAGCATAATCCTATCCGATTTGTCAGAAAATTGCACAACATATAGTTAAATGTTTCATAAAATAACTGAATGATATATTTAATAATATTATCAAATTATTTGTAAAATTGAGTAGTTAAAACTGAAAAATAAATGTAATAGTAAAAGATTCTTTCAAGATTTTCTGCATTAAAAGCCCATAAATTCGAAATCATATCTTCATTATCTTCTCTCTCCCAATGAAAAGAAATGAATATTACATTGTACAATGAAAAGACCATAAAATAAAAATGTTGCATCAACAGATTCAATCATCTCAAATCTCTGTCCTCTGTGACAAAAACAACAAACTACGCATTATTTTTTAGTTTCTAACTAGCTGAACTGAAGCACCATCCTAGACCTCCACTTCTTGTACCATAAATCAAATTGCAAGATCAATATTGATGGATGCACTTGACAATCTCTTGGCATGGCATTGTAGGTAATCCAGCATTGGTAGAATATGAGATTTAAGGGTAGCTGAAATTGTGAAGTAAATATTTGGTTTGAGACTGCAACTTTCTAATAAGCTTATTTTAGTAGAGTAACAAACTCATAGCCAAATAGCAGAACCAACATATGAAATCCGAAAATATATGTATATGTGTATATATATGTTTTGTATATATCCACACACACAAAAAGAAGAAGATCAAGCAAATGTAATGAACTGCTAACTGCAAGGGCTGAACTAGAATATAGTGAACTACACGAAACAGAATGTTGACCATAATTCTTATGAAGGATAGTATTGCTTAGCATACAAAAAAAATGTAGAGAGAATTAAAATATTGACAGAGCTACCTGTGCTAGTCATCTGATGAAGATGTATGGGATGTGAGAAATGTTTGGCCAATCTTCACCTCCTTCTTTGCATCTTTAAGATGACTTGGGCCATTCTTCAACTGTCAACCTCTTTAGAAAGGAAACTTGGTATACGCAATTGTGAAAGACAAGGAAAATGACACCTATCAACGACTCTGGCTCCTCATACTCCTCCACCAGCCCTTCAAAATATAGCAAGATTGGAGCTCAATCTTTTGTAGTGATGGGAAGAATGTTATAGTGAAGAGGCTTCAGATAGAACTTTCCATTGATTGTTTATGAAGCCGATATCAAGATTAATATTAGAAAAAACAAATGCACCCAAGAAAAAAAATTCAATATGTTGAGCTTATTGATCCAAAAACTATATCAGAAACACAAATTTTCTCATGCTTTTCGTTTTCAACAAGTCTTTTAGAACTTTTTACAAAATATAGAAACACGTTAAACCAAAAAAGAAATAAAATTGCAGCTGAGTAAGAATGTCTGAGGGTTATGCAAAACATGATGACTGTCTGAGACTGGGATTTGATAATTACAGCTGAGAAATTAAGTTCTTGGCACATTGTCATGATCAGCTCAAAGGCGTCCATTTGTATAAAACTAAATAGACATTGGAAAATAATTCTGAAAAGAACTTACTCGGTGAGGTCTAGCGAAGGATCAGAGCATTTAAGCACCCAAACAAGCTGACAAGATGGAGACTTTGAAACTTGCTCTTTCCTGATTTCAATTATTCGCACAAGAATTGAGAAAATATATATGTAGATGAGGCCTTGCTGCTTAAACTTCTCTTGTCAATGAGACTACACATGTTAGTAGTCATCAAGCAATGTAATGAGCTCCTATCTGTGAACTCTTGCAGAAAACAGAAAAAAAACTTGTTCAGAGTTGAACCACAACTAACATTTATCATCAATTTGAAGTATAATCAATCAAATTCATCATTCACTAATCAATTTATTGTAAAATTCATCAATTTGAAGTACACATGACTTACCTATTGGTCTAATCTCATTGCATAAATACCAATATCCCATGCAATGGCTTGCTACCTTCTGCAAAATTTTCACAAGCAGACATCGATTCGAAGATAAAACTACATTTAAAAATAGAATAAAATCTGAGATATAGTAACTCATGGGATGTAAGAAAAGTATAATTGGAACCGAACTCACCACTTAGCGATTAATCAATAGATGTGGATTCTTGGGATGGAAGAAATCTGGGGGCAATTGCTAATTATCAACTCTTTTAAAAAGGCTAGCCGATGAATTGCTACTGGGAGGGATGCCAGATTCTGGCAGTGGGTGATTTCCAGTTTTGCAAGACAAGGAAATTGACCCAAGCCAACGTGACTCATCCTCCTGCTCCTCCATATCTCCTTCAAATTAAAGCAATTTAAGATGTGAATTTCTTGTAGCGATGGGAAGAATGCTGCAGATGCCAATGCTGAAAAGGAAGACTCCTCCATGTTCTCCTCACCCTCATCCGATATATACTCCAGAGCATTTAGTCCATCTAGATAAAGAGTTTTTAGAGAAAGGAGTTGGTCCAACGGTGGAATTTGCTTCAAATTTGGGCAATCTTCTAATCTAATTTCAACTAGATTTGTAAGGTGAGAAAGCCAATTTGAAAATCTCACACCTTTGTACTGATACATATACAATTCTTGTAAGTTTGGATGAGGTTCCAAGTTTTTTAACAACACTTCGCTTTCTTCAAATGTTAACCTCTTAATTTTCCTCAAATATAAAATCGGCTTTCTTGATCTATTTGAATCCCACCATAGCCCCAAATAGTGAAGGGGTTTATTGTTCAATAATTTCACTTTTATGGACTCTAACTCATCACTTGTCACATCTCCTAGCCTCCAAATATCAAGGCTGTCTCTGAGTTGGGTTAAATGTTTCAATTCATTTATTGATGCACCTTTTCCAATCTTACTAATTCTGCACACTTTGAAATCTGATAATCTATGCAAGCAAGTTAATTTCCCCAATCCCATTGGCATGCATTCTAAACTACCACATCCATCAATCATGAGGCACCTCAGCCTAATCAAATTCTGCACATCTCTTGGCAACTCTCGAAGAAGGTAACAATTAGAGAGTATCAGAGTTTGCAAATTATGCAAATTGGTTATGGAGTCTGGAAGTGTTTTCATATTACTACGTGAAATGTCAAGATACCTCAAATGATTCAACTTTCCTATTGACCTTGGAACTTCATCTCCGAAACCAAAACGTTGAGAAAAATGAAGTGGAGGCCAATGAAATGCATGTAACCTTTGACAATTTGAAGTAATCCTATTCAAATGCTTACCACCAAAATCATAGTTTTCAAAATACAATGTCCTCATACCCTTAACTTTCACCAATTCCTTAATCTGGCCATGGAAGCATTGCCAGTTGACATGTTGGGCTCTTTCAGAAATTTTCTCTGAGTTCTTCTCTTCTACCACAATGCAACTATCCTTTGCTATCGATTGTGCTAAATCATGCATAAGATCATGCATTTTGTAACATTGTCTACTGTGACTATTTTCAGAAAATTGGAAGAAGGACCTAAATAATAATTCATCAAAGTAATGGACACCTATCTCCTCTAGACATTCATTTCTACTTGATGAATCTACAATGTAATATTGTGCCATCCATAAACGTATCAGCTCTTCTTTATCAAACTCATAATCTTTTGGAAACATGGCACAGTATGCAAAACATTGCCTCAAATGAGTTGGTAAGTGGTCATAGCTCAATTTCAACACAGGAAAAATGTCCCCTCTACTCTCAACGGATCTACAATGAACTTAATTAGAGTTTATTTATTTGCTTGTGAAGAGTTTAAGATCCCATTTCAGGAATCTTGTACTCTATCGTTCAACAATGCAAAAACATAACGTTCTTTTATGCATCAGCTGTAAAGACTTGTCTCCTCTAGCATTATAAAGACTCCACCACATACATAATCCAAATATTTGGGCTGATCATAATCGTTCAGAGAAGAGCCTGCCATCGATAATGATGTATGGGACGTGAGAAATGATGGGCCAATCCACACTCTTTTCCTTCTCGCATCTTTCAGACAACGTGGGGCATTTGGTGAGTTCCAACGCCTGTAAAGAGCTGACAAATTCCTTCAGGTAGGCATACAAAATTTTCGCAATTTCTGACATGCAATCGTCAAAGACAAGGAAATTGACACAACTCAACCTGACTCCTCCTCCTCCTCCACCACTCGTTCAAATTATCGCAATAACTGATGTGTATCTCTTTTAGTGATGGGAAGATTGTTGTAGACTCCAAGTACGAACAGGATTAAGATAATTAGCCGTAGACAAGACATTTTCAATATGAAATCACTTTAAAAAACATTTTATTGTGCCATACAATATTTGAATAGACAGATGATAAACTCTACAATAGCAAAGAGATAGGAAAATGAACAGATTGATTCTGATGTTTTCCTCAGCAATAAACATGCATGTCTATCTGGTAAGCAATGCCAAATTTTTTGCATAGGAGAAGCTGTGGTGCCATGTTGCTTTGCTTCATCACCTTTATTTGATCAGTTATATGTAAGTGAGGTTGTAATTTCAAAATTCCAAAACATAAATAAATAAAGGATCCCTTTAGCATTGTTCTCTAGTAAGAGAAGCATAAGATCTAAATAAACCACATTCAAACGTCAAAACCAAAGAGTACATGATACATCTAAACTAAGCAACAGAACTGTAGCACACTCATATGGCTATCAATAACATCAGATACATGCAAAAGACCGAAAAAATGCTGATGATGTTCCATTGGTAATTTTCAACATTAATTTCTTTCCATTGCACCTGGTGACCTATCTCTTGGTAAACCTAAGCATCCGTTCGTTCCTTTAGTGATGAAAAATGTGACCAGTAGTGAAACCTTAAGGTTCTCACTGATCTCAATTGAATATGTTGATCAAACAATTCCCCCATGTCACTCTAGCCTCACTGCAAAAGCCAGGCCCATAATGTACATTTTTCTTACTCGTTTGAGATGATTTCTGCCAAAGTAAGTTTTGGTCTCATACAGAAACTTCAAGCAGCTCAGAAAAGTACACACATTATATCTGAACAGCACTTATTGTCAACGTCATCCACAAGAACAAATTGGCCTACTTCAGTGCTGGTGGCAGCATGAAGTGGCAATGAGGTTTGCAGGAGTGAGGGTCAAATGGCTTCACCGTTACTATCAGTTCTTTGGGGTTAGACAGGAACTTAAACTACCTTGCTTAAATGGAAGGCTTACTAGGAGTATGCAAGGCATTGACATGTCATCCTAGCACAGAATAATTGGAATGAGGCTGGGGCCATCCACATTCAAGCTAAAAAAGAGATGCAAAATCCACCATCTTGTAGATTATAAAGAAGCTTCACTAAAGAAGCACAACAGCATTTGGACACCCAACTCAGCTTAATATGATTCATGTTCCCAATTTGTCCAAATTAATGGCAACTTATCATCTTACTGTCGAGCAGGTTAAACGCCCTTAGAGGCAACAGTTAGAATTACTTTCCTCCTAAGCAGTGACACAAGACTGTCCCATTGAGATTTTTACATACCAACCCACCTTCCAGCCAATCTTCATCAGCATTTGCCTGCCAATAATTCATTTCTTTCCAGTTGTGTGCAAATAATTCATTTCTTTCCAGTTGTGTGTCAGCTTAGTGTTAATACTCCAGCTCAAAAATTGTATTATTTAATTTGTGATAATGTTGTGCTAATGCCTATAAATAGGCTTGTAAGTGTTTCATTTTGTATTCAGAACTCGATTTGAGAAAAAAAAAAATTCAGTTCTTCTTTTAGAAAGATTATTTTCTACTCTTAAATTTAATTCTTAAATTCTAAGAGTACCTGTATCCTTGGATTGGCTTCTCTAAGGTGGTGATTTGGCCAAGTATTCGTCGTAGCAGAGTTTTCAATTCCACCACAATCGACAGAATACAAATTCCGGCACTTCAATGGTGTCAACTTGGTATCAGAGGATCTCGATCTCCTGTGGATTAGAGTTGCAAGGTATCAATCTATCCATTATCTATCCTTTGTCTAAAAAAAATAATAATAATAAATAAATAAATTTTGCTGTAACACCTCTTAAAAAAAAAAAATTCATACCTGAATTTGTAAACCAACCGTGCCAATCAACCACCATCTGCAGTTCCAAAACACTTCCACTTCCTATTGATCAAACCAAACATCACCCATCCGAAAACCTTTCCAAAAAAAATATATATATATTAGCAAACTTAAACTGTAACCACACCATTCCTCACTGAACCTATCCTTACTCAATCATTCATCCATGTTTCTTTAAAAAAAAAAAAAACGATTGAAGGTTTATAAAAGGGAGGATAAGATAATTAGAGTGATAAGGCACATGAATGCTTCAAACCTTCAGTAGCAAATTCAAAAACCAAGAAACTAGAGTGATGGGTTTTAAAAAAAAAATTAGAGGAAAGATACAAACCCAAGAAAGTGGTCCTGTAAAAGAGTGTCATATCCACGTGAAGCATCTACCATCTTTATAATAAAAAAAATAATAATAATTTTTTGCAAAGAACAGGAAAGTGCGCTGCCAACACCAAAAGGAGTGCTAAAGAATATATATATATATATTAGTGCTAAAGAATACTTTAGTGTCAATTGTCTTAACTTTTAAATATATTCATAGGTATTATGAATGTGAATGAACAATATATTGCATGTGAATGAACAATATATTGCTTGTGAGAGAATAGTTCTCAAATAGTGGAAAGAAAATCTTTATATAAAGAGATTGAAATTTATTAATGTAAATAGTAGAAGAAAGAAATATATAGCTCTCTAAATTCTCTCCAAACTCTTTCTAAATTCTCTCCAAACTCTTTCTAAATTCTCTTAAAATCATTCTACTATAAAAATATTTTTCTTCTAATTAAATACTACTAAAATAAAGTAAAGG
>CATIWK010111538.1:0-14343 GCA_949634005.1 Mallotus japonicus
TAAATCAAGTAACCCACCAAGCCCACTTTATGCATTCAAGCCCATTTGGTATATGGGATGGACCTATGGTCAAGAGTTGGCCCAATGTATTAAATCCACTTAATATAAGTCATGGGCTTTTGGATTAAGAGTTAGCCCAAATGTTAATAAGTCCATTTGTTTATGGATTGGGTTATTGAATCAAGAGTTGATCCAATGGCTTAAGCCCAAGTCCATTAACATATTATTTGATTTTAATAAATCAAATAATTATGCGTATATTAGTTGACAAGTGTAAGCACTAGATTGTGTAGAGAAAATCAATAGTTGATAATCTCTACATCCATTTGTTTTGGACTCTAGTGGCTTAATTAACTGTTAACTAAATATAATAAATGGCTAATGGTGGGGTCAAGAATCTCTTCACTTTTATCCTCAACCAATTAGATCATAAAGCATATGGTAAATATTTATTGATGGTTGGTGAGAGGATGTAAAAAACGTGGGAGCCTTTCTTATAAGGAAGAAAGATATCTACTTAACATATACACACTTAAGCTTCAAGTGTTCTTACACAACAAGTCCTTGTAGAGATCAAAAGTGAGAGAGCTTGAGTGGTCAAAGTGAGAGGATTCAAGCTTCAACTTGATCAAGGCAAGGAAAGAGATTTGGATAGCTTGGTGTTTCAAGCTAGAGGCTTCACACTTAGGGAGCTTGAAGAGGATGATTCATGGGATGAATCATGGTGGACATCCATTATAGTAGATGAATGTGGTCTACACCAAACTCATGAAAATGGTTAGTAATTCCGCTACTTATCATTTCCTTTGTGTTTGTGCATTAGTTGTGTGATTAATTGCAAATTTGATCTTAGCTTAAGGAATGATAGATGAGTTCTAGGGTTATGTTTGAGAAATTTTTGAAATTTGCTCACTTAGGCATTGGATGTCTAAGTGCATAACCATTCCGCTTTCAGTTGCATAACATGGTTCACAAGGAGATAGAAGTCTATGTGGACGACATGATGGTGAAGTCTCCAACTCGCGAAGGACATTTTTAGGCTGTGGATAAGTTCCTGGCGAGAGCTGAAAAGTATAACCTCAAATTGAACCCGAAGAAGTGTGTTTTTGGGGTAACTTCAGGAAAGTTCCTAGGACATATTATCAGCCAGAAAGGCATAGAGGTGGATCCAGAAAAAGTCAAAGCAATCAGAGAAATGCCCCTGCCTAAGAACGAGAAAGAAGTCAAGGGGTTTATTGGTCGATTACAGTACATCAATAGGTTCATTGCCAAGCTGACTATAATTTGTGAACCGATTTTCAAGCTTTTGAAGAAGAATCAGCTGATTGACTGGGATGATAAGTGTCAGCAAGGATTTGAGACTATTAAGATTTATTTGATGAATCCTCCAGTCCTACAGCCGCCGAGGCCGGGCAAATTGTTGATCCTCTATCTAGCAATAGAGAAAGAGGCAATAGGTGCAATGTTGGCCTAAGAAGACAATGGAAAGGTCAAGCACGCAGTATACTACTTGAGCAAGAAACTTCTTCCCTACGAGTCCAACTATAGTCTCGTAAAGAAGACATGCCTGGCAGTGATTTGGGCAACAAAGAAGCTCCGCCATTACTTCCAGTCTTACAGGATCCAAGTAGTCTCCAAGCAAAATCCCCTTAGGTATCTTCAACAAACGTCGTCATTAATAGGAAAATTAGCTAGGTGGCTAGTTTTACTTACCGAATTCGACATCGACTATGTGGCGAAGAAAGTTGTGAAAGGAAGAGTTGTCACTGATTTCCTAGCTCAGAATCCAGTCGATGATGAACAAGAATAGGAATTGGAATTTTCGGATAAGCATCTAGGGGCAATAGAAATCCAAACATGGACAATGTACTTTGATGGAGCTGTCAACAGCAAGGGAGCTGGTATCGGCGTAATTCTGATCTCACCAGAAGGAGAAATGATCCCAATGGCTAAAAGATTAGAATTTGAAGCTACCAACAATTAAGCCAAGTATGAAGCTTTCATCTATGGTCTGGAAGCACTCAGAAGCGTGGGGGATGAAGAAATCATAGTATACGGAGATTCTATATTGGTAGTGAAACAGATCTCCAATCAGTGGGAAGTGAGAGAAGATAAACTGAAACTGTATTAGGATTATTCAGCTATTATTCTTCTATATTTCACTCAGTGCAGATGTGTGCATTTACCACGAGAGGAGAATCAGATGGCGGATGCTCTAGTTACTCTAGCTTCGACATGGGAAGGAGAAAAATAGACTATGATCAAACCTCTTGTCCTTGTCAAATCCTGAAATCCTTGTTATAAAGAGGTAAGGGTGATGCCGATTGACCCAATAGAAAAACCTTTATTTTATGATTTGCAATGATATCTAAAGACGGGATGATTTCCTGATGATGTTGATAGGAAAGAAAGAATGTCACTGAGAATGCTATCTCGGCAATTCATCAATCATAATGGAATGTTGTATAAGAGAATGCCGACAGGTGTGCACCTGAGATGTGTTGATAAGGTTAAAGCTTGGGAGATCATGAAAACAACTCACAAAGGTGTATGCGGACTGCACATGAACGGGACAGTTTTGGCTAAGAAGATAACTCATCAAGGTTATTTCTAGCTGACTATAGAAGCAGATTATGTGAGGTATGTAAAGAAATGCTATAACTGCCAAGTGTATGGTGATGTAAGTCATCTACCATCCATGGAACTTCAAGGGATGACTTCCCCCTGGCCGTTTGCAGTTTGGGGAATTGACATCATAGGAGAGGTAAGGCCGAAAGCATCAAACAGTCATCACTACATCATAGTGGCCATCAATTACTTCTCCAAATGGGTTGAAGCAGAGTCGTATACTATGATTGGATCGAAACATATGGCAAGATTTATAGAGAACATAATCTGCCAATATGGATTGCCTCATCATGTTGTTAGTGATAATGGTGTTCAATTTAGAGCTGAGACAACTACATTATTGAAGGAATACAAAATTGAGCATCATAAGTCTTCTCCGTATCGACCACAAGCTAATGGGGCCGTGGAAGCCGCGAACAAGAATATGAAGAGGACTTTGACTAAGACGCTGGAGAATTATAAAGATTGGGTGTATTACCTACAGTTTGCATTGTGGGGATACAGAACCACTACTAGGACTTCGACCGGAGCTACTCCGTATTCGCTAGTGTATGGGTGTGAAGCAGTGTTACCAGTGGAAGTTGAGATCCATTCGTTGAGAGTTCTTCTAGAATCTAAGATCCTTGAGTATCAGTGAGTGGAAAGTCGGCTGGCGCAATTGACGCTGTTGGATGAGAAGAGGTTGAAAGCCATGTATCACTCTCAGTTGTATCAGAAAAGAATAGCTTAAGCTTATAACAAGAAGATTAAGCAGGGAAAGATTAAAGAGGGTGACTTGGTTTTGAAGCTCACTAGGCCAATCATGACAGATCCACGAGGGAAGTTCAAGCCGAACTAGGAAGGTCCCTACTTGGTCAAGAAATTGTTCTCCAAGGGTACTGTTATCATATCTGATTTGGAAGGGAACGAGTTCAAAGAGTCCATTAACCTCGCCAAGCTGAAGAAGTATTTTCTGTGAAGTCTCACTAGGGAGAAAATCTCGCAAAAGGGGCTGCCTAGGCAAAAGTTAGAGACTAGAAAAATGAGAAAAATAAAAAGTCCTGATGGATTGAAAACCTTGAAAGAGGCGATCCAGACAAAAGTTAAAGACATGTAAAAGGAGAGAGAGAGAGAGAGAGAAAGAGAGAAAAATAGTTAGTTGGAAAACTTGCAAGGGCAAGCCAATTAACAACAGGAGATATGTAAGAAGCAAAATGTATATTTGCTTTGTACTTAATTTAAATGGAATGGATTGCCTTTGTTATTGTTGAACGTTGCATTAAATGCTTATTATATATTGTTTAACAAAAATGAAATTCCATCCAACAAAAAGCAATAAAGACTAAATTACATAAGCTAATTCTGTCTTCTTTTCTTTTGAATCCCCTGTGCACTCGATGCCTGTAATAATCTTGTTCTTCTGTTAATAATATATTCATCTTTTTCTGCCTGTTGCAATTGAACCCATGCTTTATACTGGTCGTCAGTGGACTGATCTCCGTTATAATCGATATACCTCTGAATGGTCCTTTGAGGCCAAGTTGCAGCCAAGTTATCTAGAAAATTCTGAGTAAGAGGCCCTAGTTCAAACTCATGCTCGAGCTCTGGAATCAGTTGTTTCTGTCCATACTGTATACAAAGTCGCGCAGGATTATAAAAAGTAGCAAAATGCAAGCCAGCTACAAGAACGCAATAAGTGTAGGACCGAATGGTTACATGTTGTAACCTCCACCACGGGCACATCCACTGGATCAGTGTATCAAAAAAAGTGGATAACCAGCTCCGAACATCTTTCGGAATGGGACGAAGTCGTCAGGTGTGACAATGTTTCGCTTTACAATGTGCTATGTCTCTGGGAGGTTCAAGCAATCTTAGCTTTTCATGAAACCATGCATGTGCAGATTATGAATACAGGAAATGAAAAACTATAGAAAAGCGGCAAATGAAAAGAGAACAGAGAACAAACCTCCAACAGCAAAGGACTTCTAGAGAATCATCTAGTTTCAGTAAAGTTGTCCAACTCGACTATGGTTTTGACCAAAATAAGAGGAAACGGGTTCAGGCTTGCTTCTACTTGGTCCAGAATATGCAGAACCTTGGAATCACAGTTACCGGAAGGAGAAACTAGCAAGAACTGAGCATATAAGCAGAGAGCAATCATTCGAGGCCAGTAAACCTCGTTGTTCCACATTCACAATCACCTCAAGCAGAAAGCTTATCAGAACTTCATTACCAAAGATGTGACAAAGTGAAGACTAGGGAGAGAAGTTGAACAGTCGAGCCATTTGGTACTGAATGGAATGTAAATCTGAGGACTCGACCGAAGGAATTACAAGTTGATAGGCAGAATCCATCTGGGAGCCTATAATAGCTTCGAATTCCTCTGGCAGGGGGCATAACTCTACTGTGTTGAACCGAAAGACATGTCTCTGGGGATCCCAAAATTGAACGAGAACATGAAGAAATGGGAAATTGATCTTCCTAGCATGCATAAATCGAAAAACTAACAGATGAATTGGTCCCAATCTTGCCCAAGATTCGCCATTCAAGCTTTTCAGTATTGGTTGTAGTTGTTTCCAGTCTCTTTCAGTCATTTTAGGAGTTTAGAATGCAGTTCAGAAAGAAAGAAGTAAGAATCAAAAATGAGAAATTAAGGATTTGAAGGGAAATTTAGGGTTTTTATAAGATGCAGACTGCTGCTAAAGAGGTGATCACCTCTACATTCAGGCGACGCCTCTATGTTCACGAAGAGGCAAACGCCTCTCCAACAGTTGATACATGTTTGTTGTCTATTCCTGCAAGGGGATTGTACTGTACATTTGAGATTCTGTTATCAGGAAAAGGGAAATTTTGTAATAAAGTTTCTCTATTTGATTTAAAATGCAGTCAAAACAGATTTAAAGTTTGTATTATCCTTTCAGTGCAAAATCAAAACCCACAATAAAAATGAAATGGAAACTTATTCAAGTAAAAGTATAATAGTTCAGAGGAACTAAAATGATCCTAATCTAACAAGATCTGGGGATAAACATCTACTTGTTATCCTCAGACTCATCATCCTCCTGCTCCTCATCAGCAGGGTCATCTGCATGATCATCCCCAGAATCATCTCCATCATCTCCGCTATCCTCCTCAGCAGGAGCAGTAGCCTCCTCTCCAATGTGCTCAGCATCCTCCTCTTCACCATCAACATGAAGGGCAGCCAACCGATGCTTAAGTGTCATCACTCTAGCCCTACTAGCCTCGAGCTCATCCTATCAAAATATAATGAAAGGTAAGAAGTCATGAAAGCATGCATACATGTAGAGATAGGAGATGTGTTACCTTCCACAGCTAGGTCATGCTCACCATGAAGTCCCGTTGAGCCTCAATAACCCTATACATATACTATGCCTGTTGTCGAGGTATCTGTAATCATATATTATAAATTGTTAGAATTAACCCTGTGTTAAGCTAAAAAGAAAAGAAAATGGATTGCGAAAGAAAGAATGTTACATGTGTAGAGGTCTCCGGGAAGAAGACGGGCTCTATGGTCATGTCCAGCATCATAAACTGATGAGATAGCTCCCCTAAAGGTAACCAACATCGAATCATCAGATCTGGAGGAGCACCAAGCATACCAGCAATCACCTGTGAGCCAGAACTGGAACTAGGAACATCATCAGCAGTAGGTGGTGCCCTAGTTGATGTACCCTCACGGTGAGGTACGATGCGAGGACGCTGGGATGGCCTCTCCTGCGCAATGGGCCTAGGACGAGTAGCTAGTGCTCTGAGTAGGGCTTGAAAAAGGAAATGAAGTCAGAAAAGTGACATCTGAAGATGGAAATGCGAAATTAAATGCTTAGATGAAATCATTTATTTACCTGGGATGTAGATCTAAGGAGAGGTACCCTCTGCAGGAGATGAGTTCGCGCAAAGTCCATGTAGCGAGACTTTCTCCTCTTGCAATAATCATCAGCATCATATCCCTCAACAGCCTGATCCAGCTCATCTCCATCTAGCAGCCTGATCCAGCTCAACAGCCTGATGCCCCCAAAAAATCTCACAAGGAGGTGGAAGAGGTGGTCGCCTCGCTCGAGCCCCCCCGTGCCATGCCCGTACTCTCTCACCGAGGTACTAAACTCTACAGTCAGGTCCTCGAAGTAGCACCCTCTTCTTGGATAGAGGGATCGAGCGAATCATAGCAGGTGTCCATCCAGCTTGAGGCCTCCACAAATCCGGGCATACCTGTGAAAGCAAACAAGTAAGTAAAGTGAATTCAATTAACCACAATCATACTGATTTCAATTCTATTACAGGTACCATACCTCATCAGGCGTCAGAGTGTTCAGCCGCTCTCTATGGATCTATACGCGAGCTACAGGCCTCCTCCAAGAGTGGTTAGCACCCCACCTCACCATGGTTGAAAAAGGAGTATCATGGACACGACTAATCCGGTGACTAACTCCAGCTCCAGAGCCCAATCCTACAAAAGAAACCAAAAGAGTTGTTAATGAATCATAATGATGATAATAATATCCAAAGATAGATCAAACAAGAGAAAGAAAATACCAAAACAGCATGCCAGAAGCCATAAAATCGCCTGGCTCCCCGCACAGTCTCATCCATGCTCCGGTACAGATACGCAAGAGCACAACTCCCCCAATCAAACGTGGCCACTAGGTCCAGGTCCCTCAGAGGTGGCAGAAAGATCAAGTCTATAGAACTGGCAGTGTCTGCAGGGTAGTACCCAATAGATACACCAAAAATGCTCGCACTACCTGATCTACAACTCAAGGAGTAGTAGCAGCCTCCACTCTCTCCTAGGTGTAATGACTCTTGATAGAGTCAATCTTGATCATATAGGTCCCTTTCATGTTAGGAACCATACTGAGCAACCGCTCAATATACTCAAGATGGTCTAGAGACATCCAATGCAAACTCGTATCGAAGGGAACAGAATCCCTAGCGTATGGAATCCCCATCACAGCAGCAAAAGACACAGTGTTAAGAGTGAACTCACCAAAAGGAAGATGAAAGGTATGAGTAGTATCAGACCATCTCTCCAATAAAGCATGCAGAGGTTGGTAATCAGTGCACCCCTGAGCATCCAGAAGCGCCAGAATGAAGTCTGAGAACCCGGTGTTGCGGATACGAGCCCTGATCTCGTCAGGAAAGCTGTTATACCAAATGCGGGCACCGCTAAAGTTCCCAGTACCCTTGAAAGTATGAGAATCGAGCTGTTGAATGAATAGGGAGTTGAATTAAGGACTTTGTACATTAAAATTCAAAAATTTTTACAAGTTTCTGTTAAAGAGGCGATCGCCCTTGTGTGAAGAGGAGATCGCCCCCTAAAAATTTGGCTTATCGACATAGAGGCATTGCCTCCTGTCAAGAGGCGATCGCCTTATCGGTGAGGCGATTGCCTCATCGAAGAGGCAACGCCTCCTTGTGTCGATGATTTGACATAATTTCATAATTTTTTAGTTACTCTCAATTTAATCACATGCATTTGTATCTTTTATGATTAATTCATGTCTATAATCAATAACCCGATGTTTTCTAATCCTATTTGCAAAAAAAAGTTAAGAAAATCGATTACTAACCTCTCCAGTCGCTAATCTGCAGAAGTGAGATCGCTTGTCAACCAGAAGAGGAATCTCGTCTCCAATACTGAGACCAAAACTATATGCAAGATGTACTGTAGGTGATAACTGGTCCCATGCGGGCAAATCTAGAGCCCGTTCGGCATCCATAGCAGAAAAAATGATTGAAAAGATAAAGGAAATTTGAGAGAAAAAGGGAAAGAAGATTTGGAAGCAAAAGTGATTTTAAAAAGAAAAGGAAAAGAAGCTTATTTAAGAAAGTCAAAGGGAAAAAAAGGAAAACTTAGGGAAAAAGAAAAGGGAGGAAAGGGCAAAGCCCATTAGTCGGAGGGAACATGCCCACAAATAGGCATCCCCATTGGAACCTATTTCAAAAAAAAAATTTAAAAATGGAGAATTACTACTTTGCTTCTCAGGTATACCCCGAAATCGATGTTGAAGAGTTGAGAATTTCCTGGTCGAAGCATCAACTTTTAAGGAATGTCTGGCCCTGAAGTGCATTCTGCAGTTTCAAGAGCGTTTGGTCGAGTTGTATTCCCGAAGTGCGCATTTTAAGGAATGTCTGGTCGGGTTATATCCTCAAAGTGCATTCTGCAGTTTCAAGAGCGTCTAGTCGGGTTGTATTCCCGAAGTGCACATTTTAAGGAATATCTAGTCAGGTTGTATCCCCGAAGTGCATTCTGCAGTTTCAAGAGCGTCTGGTTAGGTTGTATTCCCGAAGTGCGCATTTTAAGGAATGTCTGGTCGGGTTGTATCCCCAAAGTGCATTCTTTTATTCAAGAGCGTCTGGTCGGGTTGTATTTACCCGAAGTGCGCATTTCAAGGAATGTCTGGTCGGGTTGAATCCCCGAAGTGCATTCTGCAGTTTTAAGGGTGTCTAGTCGGGTTGTATTCCCGAAGTGCCCGTTTCAAGGAATGTTTGGTCGGGTTGTATCCCCGAAGTGTATTCTTTTGTTCAAGAGAATATGGTCGGGTTGTATCCCCGAAGTGTGCAGTTTAAGGAGTGTCTAGTCAAGTTGTATCCCCGAAGTGAATTCTTTTGTTCAAGAGCATCTAGTCGGGTTGTATCCCCGAAGTGCACAGTTTAAGGAGTGTCTGGTCGGGTTGTATCCCTGAACTGCATTCTTCTGTTTAAGAGCGTCTGGTCGGGTTGTATCCTTGAAGTGCAGGTTTTAAGAAGTGTCTGGTCGGGTTGTGTCCCTGAAGTGCATCTTCTTCTCTACTGAGTGAAGGTTCACATCAAAAAGGCTTGGGATTCACGTTTAACTATTAATGAGTAACTGATCGGGCCAAGAAAACCCGAGGAACACAGTTACGTTTCACCATTTCTCTATCAAGTGAAGTTCTGTGTCAGAAAGGCTTAGGGATTCGCATCTTTCTTTACTGAGTGAAGTTTCGTGTCAGAAAGGCTCGGGATTCACGTCAAACTATAATTAGTAACTGATCGGGCCAGGAAAACCCGAGGAACATGGTTATGTTTCACCATTTCTCTATCAAGTAAAGTTTTGTGTCAAAAAGGCTCAGGGATTCATGTTCAACTATAATGAGTAACTGATCGGGCTAGGAAAACTTAAGGAACACGGTTACGTTTCACATCTTCTCTACTAAGTGATTTCTTACTTGAGAAAGGCTTGAGAATCACGCTTCAACTATAATGAGTGGCTGATCGGGCCAGGAAAACCTGAGGATCACGGTCACGTTTCAAGTTAAAGTTTAACCTTTCGGGTTTGAATTACAAAAACTGACAACCCGAGTGAAACTTGAAGGTCAGATATGTCATTCTCACTATCTTTTATGCATGTTGCTTTTTCAAAAATTTATTTCATAAATCTGTTTTTTAAAAAACCAAGGGGGCAAGCTGTGGACACCCTCGATTTGATCGGCCCGCAACGAAAGCCCAGTGATGAATAGTCTAAATTTAGAATGCAAGAAGACCCGAATCTTCTCTTGAATGGACTTAAGAGCTTAAACTGAACCCAAAATCTTTAAACCCAGTTCAACAAGCCCGAAATACCTAGCCTAAAACTCAAACACTAAGCCCAAGCCCATTAACCCTTCAATTCAGGCCCAGGCCCGGGTTGAAGAGGCGATTGCCTCACCGAAGAGGCGACGCTTCTTCGCCCAAAACATCGGTGAGTCGACACCTCAACAAAGAGGCGACGCCTCTTCACACCTACCCTCTGTAGCATTAAATGCTATTTATTGTTGTATTTAACACAAAAATGGTCCCATTTTTATCTCAGCTCTGCAACTTGGACAGAAAAATGAGACTTTTGAGGATGAAATGATGAAAAAAAGAAGGAAAGTAATGATGGAAAAGGCAAGGTGGACACTTAGCCTTAGTTTTTGGGAATTGGAGAGAGAAGGTGGAAGAGGCTTAAGTAGGGGTTTTGGCTGATATTTTGAGAAAAAAAGGGGATTGACCATTATTCAAAGAAAAAAAAAGAGGAAAGAGAGAAAATCGTTCTTGAAGGAAAAGAGGAGAAAACAAAGAGAAAATAAAAGAAAAGAGGAAGAAGGAGTAGTGTTTATAGCTAAAGGAGTCCATTTCTTTGAGGAAAAGTAGAGTTCTTGCATTCAAACCAACAAACCTACTCTGAGGGCTAAGTTAGGAGCTTCTAATTCAATCAAATCAGTGAGAATTCTCATTTTTAAGCTTTAAAATACTTGTTTTGAATAAAAGCTTCAATTTCTTTAATTTTGGTTTATTTTTTGTATTTATTGTTCATTTGATGCTATGTTGAAAGTATGAATACATGAAATATTGAATATTAGCTATTGATCTTGATATATTTGCATAAATTGTGTTTATTTTGAAGTTACTTAGCATTTAAGACATGTGAGTAGTGCAGTCTCTGTTGATGAGGCGATGTCTCCTCCATGAGACGTCACCTCTTGTTGTTATGGCGATCCCAGATCGCCTCCCGACCAGAACTCTGCATTAGTCTGCTTTGTTTTAGTAGCTTTTTGGTATATTTTTAGTTGATGATTCATGTAGGATGCCTGACATCTTCAATATTGCATGCGATTGCTATGCTTTTAGGTTCTTTGTTTCAATTAGTCTATGTTTAAATGAATATCCATGTCTAATTTTTCGCAAATTTAATTCGAATTATTTTGTAAATAAAACTGTTTATCATGAGAGAGAACTAATCATTTTTGTTGTAGGATTTTGGTGATTTTCTAATCACTATGTAATTAGTGAGTTAATTAGTTCTTGAGAGGTTTCATTTGGATTTGTTATTGATAATTGTACAAATTATTGTAATCCCTAATCCCTTCCCCATTTATTTGGAATGAATGATTGTAAATTTATTCTTATTATTTGATTGAATGTTCGGGCTATAAGTATGAAACGGGATTAATGTGCAAAGTCGGTAAATTGTAAGATTGGAAATGCTTGCAACTCACGGTAATAAGGAAATAATTCAATAATCAAGGGTAATAAAATACAAAACACACACGGAGGCCAACCGCAAGGTTAGGTGGGCATTCCAAAAGCCCATACCCAGTTTTCGAACCCGATTTCTGATGACGGCTTCTGGGAACCTCCGTGGAATCCAGTTGTTGTATAGTGTGTCTCGGCTTTCATCCAGGTGGTGACTCCATCTCCAATTTGGACCCTAAGCCCATTTTGTATTTCCCCTGAGTTCACACAGTGCCGTAGTCGTCAAACACTTGGGCATGCGCTAAACCCTGCCGCCTATAATATTATATAAATATACCAAAAAATACCATTTTAAAATAGTTAATTATAATATATAATTTTAATAATTTTTAACATATAAATAATTTTAAGGATTTAAAATAGTATTATTTATATGTATATTAAAATGTCATTCAACTATTAAAATATTTCAAAACTTTTGACACATAATGCTAAAATATTTTAGAATTACATGTATTAATATAAAAATTAATAATATAATAAATGAAATAAATTTCAGTATTTCAAAAATTATTAAAATTATTGATTATTAAATAAATTTGTCTAATAATATAATTTTTAAAAATAATTTTTTAATATTGTAAAATTATTAAAACATTACTGGTAAATAAATAAATTTAATTTGAACCTTAAATATAATTTTATAAAATTAATTTTTGTAAAACTATTAACTAATTTATTAACTGACTAAACTATTAAAGGTTGTTTTGTAATTTTTATTGTAATTTTTGTTTACCTGTTAGATAATAGAGGTGTAAATGAAAATTTTCGGTAAATTCGATATTTTATGGCATAATTCAGGGGTAAATTGATGAACAACATTAAAAAAAAAAAAGGCGAATAGAACTTTGTCCAAAAGTTTAAGGGAAAAATCGAATTTATTCCGTATAAGTGTACCACAAAAAGAAAAAAAATAACAATTAGGCATAAAGCACCTGACAATTGGAAGGTGAAAAGTCAGTAAAAGCCTTAGGGGCCGCCACAACCTTCCATTCCACACACAACTCTCTTTTTTTACTCTCATTTTCATATACTCTCCCTATTGCTACATTAAGCCCACTTGACACAACGTACACTTTCCCTTCTGCCCCACTCACAGCAAAAGGTCTTTGCATCGCCTCGCGGGGGAATTTATCCCCTCCAACGTAGTACCACGTGTCAATATCTGGATCATACACCTTCATCGGACAGTCACCATGCTCTGATATCACGAACAATCTATCACCCAGAACAGCACTTAATCCAGTCCATCCTTCCCTCATGCCATCACTCAGATCTTGCCACGTGTCATTCTTAGGGTCATACACTCCTCCTCTTGGTGAAAACATGAAAGGCCACGTCCACCCTTCGGTTACATACATATTATTCCCGATCACAGCTGAATCGTACCTGCATAAACCGGTCCGCAATTTAGAAATAGGAGTCCAAGTGTCGTTCTTTATGTCGTAACATTCAGCGGCGGTGATTGAAGCATCAATGCCTGGCCCACTTCCTCCAACGGCCATGATCTTGCCATTAGCATTTCCAACAGCACAGAATGAACGAGGGGTTAACATAGGGGATGCTACGGACCATTGATTAGTTGATGTACGGTAGATAAATGTGGTGTCCATTGATATTTCTGTATCCGACCGCATACCGCCCAAAACAAATAGCTTGCCGTGATGCGGCATGGAGGTGCACGAAAATCCCGGCGGAGATACAGCCTTCGGGCAAGGCATAGGAGGCAAAACAAACCAACGGCCAGATCGAGGGTCGAGAGCTTGCCATTGAATTCTGGCTGTTGATTTCCGAAAAGCAAAAACAAAAAGATAAGGTAAAGAAAGGGAAAGAGATTTTTTGGAGATAATAAAAGTAGGATCAGTTATGGTTCTGTTCCATGAAGAAGAAACAGAACGAACCAAAGCTTGATATGGATATGGAAGGTGAAGAAGGCAAAGCTCAGCAATCTCATTAGGCAATCCAGGAATCAACGGTTCACAATTCTTCTTGCTTTCGCCTTCACTTTCTTGCCTGGAGGAAGAAGAAGATATCAAAGATGCCATTTTCTTGAAGCTTTTTCTCCAAAGAAGCACAAAAAAAGGAATTACTTTACAGAAAGAAGTAGGTTGGCTTGTGAAAACTCAAAAGTCGAAACTTTCGAGTTGTTTAATGTTCATATATATAGGAGGGATGTGCTTTCAATTGGGTGTTTGCTTTTCTAGAAGCCGGAATATAAGGATGGATGGAATTTTAAAAAATAGAAGCCGTAAAAGGAGAAACGAAATTCGAGCAAATGCGAGGACAAAACACAAAAAGCTCAAAAATTGAGTAAAAACAGGTGGATTGGGAACAAGACAACTAGAAGACACTGGTGACCGGAGTTTGAACGAAATCTAATTGGTGGGTCTACTCGTGTTATGCGATGATGAGCACAGTAATATGAACAGGTGAAGGAGAGAAAAAGAGAGAGGATGATTAATGTGGGTACAGTTGTTGGAATTAGGTGACATATGCAAATTGTAGATGCCTATAAGATTAGTACAATGGATTAAATTATTGGAGAGGTTGAGGTTGAAAGCGTGAGGCCCCCACCTTGATGGCTGTTTTTGGATGGCATGTCTTTTTCTTATTCGCCAAAAAAAAAAAGTATGGAGAAAGGAAAAAGAAATGTGAAAATAAAACCCATAAAAGTAGAAAAATTATTGGAGTATTTTTTTTTTT
>CATIWK010111722.1:0-13975 GCA_949634005.1 Mallotus japonicus
ACATCTCAACAATGAACGCTTTGTTTATAATTTTTATTTCTAGTTTCTATTTCCTCCTTTTTACTATTTCAAATTCGTTTTCATCTCTTAAATTTATTGCAATTAAAGTTTTTCAATACGATTTTCTAGGTATTTACTATAGTTTTCTAATCATAAAGATTCTCTACTTTTCCTAATTTTCTAGCTCTTTCATTTCAAACAAGACATTTTTAGTATTAGGCTCCATTTATTTGCGAAAAATATTTTTCCAGAAAATATTTTCCTTTATTTTCAATATTTGAATTATCAAAGAAAATAAGTCAAAAAAAAAAATTGTTAGTCAACAAAAAATAATTTAAAATTAAGGGAAAATAAATTCTCATTCTTAGAATGGGAAAACATTTTCCAATGCTTAAAAATAAGGGAAACTTACATAAAATGCCCATCTTTTTTTTTATTTCTTACTTTAATTTTATCATTCCTTTTTCATTTTTTTCTTTTTTATTTTCTCCTTTTTTTTCTTCTTTTTTTATTTTTATATTTATTTTTTCTTCTCACCTTCTTTTTTTCTTTTTCCTCTTTTTTATTTTTACTTTCTCATTTTTTCTCCTTACCCACTTTTTTGTTTTCTCCTCTTTTTTATCTTCTCTCCTTTTTTCCTTTCCTTTTTTTTTTCTCCTTATTTTTTCTTTCATTTCATTCTTTTCTATAGATTAATTATTATATAAATTTTCTATTAATATATCAAGTCCATTATAAAGAGATAATTTGTAAAAAAAATATATACATTAGCTCCATTACAAAGATATCATTTGAATAATAAAAAAGTGTTGATGTCACAAAGGATCATATTTTTCAATTGTTTTCTAATGTTGCAGTCAAACATTGAAAAATATTTTCTAAAGACAAAATATTTTCCGCAAACAAATAGAGCCTTAAACTTGGTTACTGTTAGAGTTAGTATAAAAAACTCGTACGCTTGGGTGTCTTAACTTACAATTTTCAAAAATTTGAGTCGGTTGATGCACCTCTCTCACTTGACATGCTCAGTTTGTGCAAATCAAGGGCTATAGAGTAATCTAATTTTACAAACTTGAACAAGTTATAATATAACAATTTATTACAATCTTAATAAATTTTCTATTTAAATAATTGTACAACAATCTTTTAACATTTTTGACATTAATATTTTTAATTAATTAATTTGTAAAATTTGTTAATTTTAACTCTAATTGTTTACTTATTAAATTAAATTTAATCAGAATTATAAAATTATATTATGTAATTTAATTTATATTAGAAAAAATAGAATTAAATCTAATTAAAATAGAAAAAATGTTTTCAACAACATTACAACTAAAATTTTAATCAATTTAATTTTTTATTAGAGATAAAATAGAATTTAAGCTAATTAAAATTGAAAATATATTTGTATTAGATTAAAATTACATTTAATTAATTTAATTTTTATTGAAGGTAAAATAGGAGCTAATATAATTATTTTCAGTTAAATTAAAATTATATTATAGTAAAATTAAATTATCTAATTTTTATATAGTAATAATAAACGAAGACTTTTTAATAATTTTATATCCTGCATACATTTATATATACTAAAAATTATAAATAAAATTTTTAAATTTCTTCGAACTAAATGAAATAAATTCTAAACTTATTGCTTACATACTAAAAATAAAAAATTATTTACAAATATGAGAATTGTCTTTGCTCTATATGTGCATAGATATTAATCACATAAGAATTTAGCAATTTTGACACAAATCACACAAGAAAGTTTTTTTAAACGCACATATCGGTATTTCCTCTGATTGAAACATCCAAAACAGCAACACCACCATTCGCTTTCTCTTTGATCTCTACCCGTCTCTCTCTTGCTCACTTTGGGTGACCCCTTTCTCCTTCCTTTCTTCTTGGGGTCGCCAAAGAAATACAATTCAATCCTTATTTATACATATATAAATAAAAACCAGAAACAACAATCAAAGCAGAGAGCAGCGATGTCGGAGATAGCAAATACAGATCCAGAAGGAATTGATGGAGTTCGTATGTCGTGGAATGTTTGGCCACGCACCAAAGTTGAAGCTAGTAAGTGCGTGATCCCACTCGCCGCCTCCATCTCTCCGATCCGCCACCACCCTGAGATCCCGACCCTCCCTTACTCCCCTCTCCGTTGCAAGACTTGCGCTTCTGTCCTCAACTCCTTCGCTCGCGTCGATTTCACCGCCAAGATCTGGATCTGCCCCTTCTGTTTCCAACGCAATCATTTCCCTCCTCATTATTCCATGATCTCCGAAACCAATTTCCCTGCTGAACTCTATCCTCAATACACCACCGTGCAGTACACGCTCCCTAACCCTGGCATCAATCCCAGCAATCCCATGAATTCACCTCCTGCTGCCTCTTCGTCGCCTGTTTTTTTATTTGTTTTGGATACCTGTATGATTGAGGAAGAGTTTGGTTTTGTTAAATCGGCACTGAAACGGGCGATCGGGTTGTTGCCGGAAAATGCTCTTGTTGGATTTGTATCCTATGGGACGCAAGCGCAGGTTCATGAATTGGGATTTTCTGATATGTCCAAGGTTTATGTTTTTAGAGGTACTAAAGAGATTTCCAAAGATCAGATTATGGAGCAATTAGGACTTGGTGTTGGTGTTTCTGGTCGGAGAGCAGCTGCAGCTGGACCTGTTGGCGGTGGATATCCACAAAAAGGGATGCAAAATGGCTTTCCCAATGCGGGTGTTACCCGGTTTTTATTGCCTGCTTCCGAGTGTGAATATACTCTTAATTCTGTGCGTGTTTGGTTTGATTGTAATTTTGAATTTTGATAATGTGAACATTTTGTTTATTGAGAGAAATTGTTGTTTTAATTTTGAATTTTGCAGCTTTTGGATGAGTTGCAAACGGATCAATGGCCGGTTGCACCTGGGAGTCGGGCTTCCAGGTGCACAGGAGTGGCTTTGAGTGTGGCAGCTGGACTGCTTGGAGCTTGTTTGCCTGGGACTGGGGCAAGGATTATTGCTTTAGTTGGTGGTCCTTGCACAGAAGGGCCTGGCACGGTAATGCCTTTTGCCATTTGTAGTTTCTACAATTCATTGTAATAGTTGGATTCTCTTTTGGTTGCATTGGACTGGTGTTTTACATTCTATGTGTGCTGCCTTTTTATGAGCAAAATAAAACTTAGACTAGCACATAATTCACAGGTAATGCTAGTAGAGAGTAACCTGTATTCTTTATGCTAAACTCTGAAGCTATTGCATTTGCATTCGTGTTCTGCAATTAGTACGCTCAACCTATTTTCCAGAATTATGGAAGAATGAATCACATGCCACTGCAAGCTTTATATCAAGTTTTCAGTCTCAATCTATCAACTTGTTTCTCTGAGAAATATTAATTTAGGCCTAAGATTAAAGTTGGAATCGTACTTGGAGGTATGGGGTGACTGCAAACCATGGTTATGAGATTTAGGTCCTTTCATGCCTACTTATTGTCAAAAAGGGAAAGGCTTTTTCTTTAGATGTAGTGAAATCATGATTAGTTTTTTTATTTTTAGAATTTCTGCTGCTTTTTCTTTCCACATTCTTGTCATTTATGAAGATGTTGAATTTGACTTTTTGCAGATTATTTCAAAAGATCTGTCAGATCCAGTGCGTTCCCATAAGGACCTTGACAAGGATGCAGCACCATATTTTAAGAAAGCAGTCAAATTCTATGAAAATCTTGCCAAGCAACTTGTTACCCAGGGTCATGTTTTAGATCTTTTTGCATCTGCGCTAGATCAGGTACTTTCCCTTTGGCCTTTGGATTTGGCTATGACATCTGAAATTTTGTAGCTCGTTAATATTAATATGCAGTAGATCCTCGAGTACTTAAGCAGCAGGAAAATATACATTTAAAGTAGTTATTTTTCATATTCAAATATTTTTTTTAAAAAAGTGTAATTTCTCCCGTCATTCACTTTGTTAATATAGTTAGCTGTATCCATCTCTACATACAGTCGGTGCTGATCAAAACTCTACTATCCTAATGGGTATTTTATCTTTTACAACACTATGTCTATACCAGGTTAAAACCCAAGTAATTCTTGACCAAAAAATTAGCTCCCTTATGAAAAACTTGAAATTTGATATCCCAATAAATTTGATAATGGTTGTTTTGTTGGTCCAGCGTTTGGTACTGAGCAAAGTTGATTGAGGTTTCAGCCTGGAGTCAGTGTTTAATCCCCTAAGTTTGGCCCTTATTTGCACAATTTCTGAATCTTTGTTGCTCAGACTAGCTTTATGATTAGCCCTGGTGTATTTTGGTAAACTGTAGTTGTTTTTGAATAATATCGATATTTTAGCTGGAAAAAACCAGCTAACGTCTTCTCCATCCATGAAAAGCAAAGGTCACTGGTTATTATAGTTCATCATATTTTTGACTTATTCACATTGCAACTTTTTAGGTTGGGGTTGCAGAAATGAAAGTAGCTGTGGAAAGGACTGGTGGTCTTGTTGTTCTATCTGAAAGTTTTGGGCATTCTGTTTTTAAGGACTCTTTCAAGCGAATTTTTGAAGATGGAGAACAGTCTCTTGGTCTCTGTTTCAAGTAAGTTTCTTATGATAAAATTGAGCGCATTTCTTCTCTCTCCTTATATAGTTACATAAGGAACTTTGCAAGGGTTGATTACCATCTTTCCCTTTGGTGGTTTTGTGATTAGTTAGAAGTTTTATTGCAAAGTTCACCGCATTTTCCCCCTTGGCGCTTGAGCTACATTCATATAGTTGTTCTTTCTTTTTCCTGAATGATTTTACTCTAAAAAGGCTTGGACATAGTATGGTACTTATCATGATAACTTGTGTATTGAAAGCTCTGTATGGAAAGTTCTCTCTTACACTATGCATGGATTGAGGGTAATATAAAAGGAAGGGAAGGGAATAGGAGGGGAATTAGATTTTATGTTATTTGGCTATTAAAAGTTAATAGAGGGAGAAGGGAATTGAAGGGGAATTATTCCCCCCCATTCCCTTTGTATAAAGGTGAAACTGATTACACCCCATATTTCAACTCCAAAACACAATGTAATTCAAAGTTTTATTTCCTTTTTTAGACACTTCTCCTTCTTTTCCCTTTATTGGTTAATTTTAAGTTACCAAACACAATGAAATCTATAGTTTTTATTCCCTCCCCTTTAAAAAACCTTCCATTCCCTTCCTTCTATAGTTGCGGATGCATGGTGTTAATCTGTACTATCTTTTCTCGATCTCTATTATTGTGCAACCTTCATATATGTATCAGGAATGTATAATATTGTATCCACAGGCTTACTAAAAGTTGGTTATGGTCCAACTGTATGGCCTCTTTCATGTCGAATTGCATCTCTCTATCTCTTATGCCTTTTACAATTTTTTGCACACTGTGAAATTGTGTGCAAAGATCGGTGGTTATCATGCTTGCAGCATCAAGGGTTACACACTAGCATATCTTGCTGTGGATTAACTTCTTTGAAATTACGAGCCTAAGCACTTAATGCTATATAAGGTTCTACAACATCATTAATTAGAGGAAGTGAAGTTGCTGATTTCAGTAACTGTTATGTTTGAATGTAAATTCTAAGAATCAATGCTCAAATTTCCAGCAGTGATTGGCTAGTTTTGCATGAGTGAACTGGTGACTATGCTTGATAAATCTGCATTTGTGCAAGCCATATGCTGCTATATAATTTGCTTTTTCTCTGCAGCCTTACAATTTGCTTATTTCTTTGCAGTGGAGTGCTTGAGATTAACTGTTCCAAGGATGTTAAAATTCAGGGGATCATTGGACCTTGCACATCTATGGAGAAGGTTGAACCATTTATTAACTTATAATTTTTTGTGAAATTGAAGTTATGTTTTTGAAGTCTCTCGTTGTGTGCACATCTGTAACTGTGTATATACGGTTACTTTACAATACACTTGTTTGCTACTGTGTTTTAATGCTAAATATCAACCCTTGCAGAAAGGACCTAATGTTGCTGATACAGTTGTGGGGGAGGGGAATACTACTGCTTGGAAGATGTGTGGTCTTGATAAGAGTACTTGTCTGACAGTCTATTTTGATCTGTCATCAAGTGAAAAGTCGAATGCACCAGGGGCTGTAAACCCACAGCTATATATTCAGTTCCTTACAAGGTTATCTTGATTATATATATATTTTTCTTGTCTGAACTGACTGCTACCTAATCAAATTCTGATGACATATTTTGTATTGCAGTTTCCAGAATCCTGAAGGTCACAATTTGCTTCGGGTTACAACTGTTACTAGAAGATGGATAGATAGTGCTGTTAGCGCAGAGGTTTGATTGTTGATCATTTTCTGTGTCATAAATGAAATTTTACTGTAATCATTTATAGAATGGTCAAACCATTATTATTTTGATGATTTTATGGAAGCTTGGAATTTTTTTATATATATGTATTTCTCTTTGCTTCCAAGGTCAGATCTGTAGTGAAGTGTAGAACAAAATTTAATGGAGGATTAGATTAGTACCTTATGGATTCTTTGGTCCTGAAAAGAAAGTATCAACCTACCTTGTGTTTTCCCAAGGTGGTTGGGTGGTGATTATGTTAGTTTTATGATGAAGGGCATATAGTGCTGACATCATTCTTTAGTCGGGTTTCGGTTTGGCATTGTACCCTAATCCTGCTGGCTAGAGTGGCAGGGGGAGAACCACTCATATTTGTCAGTCATATGATGGTCCAAAATAATAGTTGTTGATTGCGATGAAGTGTGGTTGACATTATTTTGTTGTTTTAATAGCCATTATGATGAGAGCTGTAGTTCATGTCTTGTATGTAATCGCCAAATCTGGGTTGTGGGAATGAGGGATTTTTTTGTTGGTTTTGTATGCATTTGTAGATCAAGAGATCCAACATAAATGACTAAGTTGGACTTTAGTCTACTCTGGATGAGGAAAAAAAGAAAGGAAAAATAATGTCTTGTCATGGGCGGCATGGAAAGATTTTGACAAAATTTGTTCCTGAATCTAGTTCCAGTGTTGTAGTTTCAAGGTTTTATATTAACAAAAAAAATTGCCATAGTCTAGTGGAAATTTCACTATTGTCTGATAGTTCGTTGAAATATTGCTGTAGTGCAGCGAAAAACAGGCTCTTATGTTGTATCTGAAAATGTTTTGTTATTGGATGTTGGTGATGAGTATTGAATTTGTTGGTTTTTGAGAGTTGGAAGTTTAACTGTGATGATTACAAGTATTGCAAGCACATAGTGAATCTAACGGGTTTCTGTGGACCAGTATTTAAGGTGCCAAGTGCCTCGTAGATGGTTGGTTTGTATTTGATTAGACGAGTATGGGGGGAAAAGGACATTTTGGCCTGTTATAGCATAAGTATCAGTCATCTGCCGCTCTCTTTAGAGAGCAATGTTGTGTCTAGTTTTATGTTCAGTTGTCTTTGTTGATGCCAAAAATATTGTCAAACATCAATGAATAGAACAATTTGGATGTTGAAAAGGACAAAGGATTTGTATTTTGAATGTGTCATCTCATTTTAAAATTCTGTGAGACAATCATTTGATTTTCCAAGGTTTCTGACCTTTCCACCACCTCTTTCATTTTTCTCTTTCATTCCCGAGGTATGGACTTCTTTTTATTATTATTATTATTATTATTAAATTAGGATATTGAGGGTGACCAAGTTCAAAAACAAAAAAACTACAACTTTAAAGTATTATCCATATCAACAGAGGTGTTCCATAACCACAATAATTCTTGATAGCATGTGAGAGCAAATGTGGATTTTCTTCTCCTCAAAATCCATCCCAGCATGCTTTTGTTAAAGTAGCTGAGCAACAATGAGAGGGATGGGGTAAGGATTATCTATTTTTTGGAACATAAAAGTGTGCCCTTATATGCCCAAGTCTTTCCCAACAAAATCTTTTTTTGCTGAGTTCTGAGGACATTACTTCCCCATCACATAACATTTTAAATCTGAGAGCTTTAAGTTCTTTCACAATGCAGAAGCAAGTGATGCAATTTGCTGAACTCTAAGGTTCTCCCCTTATGGATATCATCAGGACTAAATATCCTCTTCCATTTCCCTCCCTAAGCTAACGTTTGCAGCCTTTATGCAATTTTTCAAGGAAAAATTTCCCTTGGTGGCAGCACATGGCCATGTGAACGAATCCATCTTTTTTTTTTTTTACTTGAACAGAATTAGTTATTCTATTTTCTTGTTTTTGGCCCTTCTTTTTTGATTTTTTTTTCTTACCTAAGGAAGAGTATACTAATCAAAAGCAAACTCTGAAAAATGAACGAACAATCATTTTAGTCAGACTATGTATGCATTAAAAAGAAAAGTGAAATATATTCTTTTGTTTGTCAAGTTGTCCTAATTTGTTCTTGGTTAGAACAAGTTTGTTCTTTTTCATAATCTTTTGCTGTTTGTTATGTTGGGACATCAATAGTTTCGGCATTTAGGGTATGCCCTTTATAGGCATTCATGTGTAATAGGTGCAATATTTGTTATAACCTTGTTCACTTTCTCCAACCTTCTGGGATGCTTGGATGTCATCTAAAATTTGATGATGATCAAATGTCTGAATCTTTAGACTTGTAATATCTAATATGTTTTAGGTTATACTTTCATCCCTACTTTTTAGTTTCTACCCATCTGTTGTATGCATACTACGCATGCTTAGTTTTAGTCTAATTTTCCATAGATGGATAAAAAATAAAGAGCTAGTTCTAATATGGGAGAATTACCTTTTGCAGGAATTAGTACAAGGTTTTGACCAAGAGACTGCTGCTGTTATAATGGCAAGATTAACATCTTATAAAATGGAGATGGAGGTACTTACAAATATTTTTTTTGGGTTGCTTATTTAAATTTCAACAGTTATTCACTTTGCTAATTTTTCGCATCTCTTGTCCTTATGGAAAGCTTTCTCATAATTGGAACTTGCAATAATGACGTTTTTTATGTTGGTTGTGCACAATCACTTTTCACCTTTGCATTAGCACAAGGAAATTTATATCATTTTTGAAACTTCTCCAGTGATGATTCAGTTTTTCATGATTTAACATGCTCTTGTGCTATGCTTTTATTATTATAATATGCATTTATGATCAATTTCATGTGCTGTTACTTTTGTTCTGACTGCTACTATTGATGAAGAAGGCAGCATTTCCATCTTCATTGTTTCCACTACTATACAATTAGTGTTAAGCTTTTGCTAATATTCCCTTGAATATTTTAGTATCAGTTCCTTTACACTCACAATTTTCTTCTCTTGCCCTCTGTTTTGCTGCTCATCTAACAGGAAGGATTTGATGCCACTAGGTGGTTGGACCGGAATCTCATTCGCCTCTGTTCCAAATTTGGCGACTATCGGAAAGATGATCCTGCGTCTTTTACGTTGAACCCTTGTTTTTCACTTTTCCCTCAGTTTATGTTTAATCTGAGGAGGTCACAGTTTGTACAGGTAACTTATGGTTTGCCAGTTTATCATCTTGCTCCTGTCCCTTTGCTTTCTGCTCGAGTGATTACATTTTTATGCGTGCATGTGTTGGCTGATTTATTTATTTGGTTGGCAGGTCTTTAACAACAGTCCAGATGAGACTGCTTATTTCCGCATGTTGTTGAACCAGGAAAACGTCACCAATGCTGCTGTCATGATTCAGCCATCACTAATATCTTATTCATTTAACTCACTGCCTCAACCTGCACTGTTGGATGTGGCTTCTATTGCTGCAGACCGTATTCTCTTATTGGATTCATATTTTAGTGTGGTCATTTTCCATGGAATGACAATAGCACAGTGGCGTAACATGGGTTACCAAAATCAACCAGAACACCAGGTAGATATTCATTTTAGTCGTTGATAACCTTTTTGTGAATCCAAATTTGAGATGCATATAGAACTCTTATTTTCATTTTTTCCTACAATGGATTGCGAGGAAAATGTCAACATTTTTGTTCTGATATTCGTTGCCATACTGTGTCTGGAAGGTCTACTATTTTTTTTTCAACAGGATTACTGTTAAGGCTTTGTTAGTATTTAATGAGAATCTGCTTCTTCTTGCTTTTTTTAGTCAAAGATCTTATAGAGAAATATTTGCTGTCATGATTATCTTATGCTGATCATTGGTAATAGAGATCACATTTTATTTGTTTTTAATTTGGTTCTTATATTATATGAAACCTCTTCTAAGCCTTCCTTTGAGAATCTTAAATCTTTTTGAGGACATACCCCTATTTCAAGCACGCCAAGCAATAGATAACTAACAGGATGAACTTCGATAGGGTTTGCTTGAGAATTTCTTGGCTTGGATAATTTTGCATATCAACTTGAGAATTTCTTGGCTTGGATAATTTGGCATATCAAGAACTGTATTTTTATGGTTTAGTAAGAATCAAACCGACCAGAGTTTTACCTTTTTATTTGTATGTGAACATTTGGCGTGTTGCTAAATGACTTAACATCGGGTTACCTGTTGATGGATTCTAAAATAGCTTCATATCTAGAATGCCTCTCTGCTTGCACAGTTACATGTTAATTTTTTTCCCCCAATAGGCATTTGCACAGTTGCTGCAAGCACCTCAAGATGATGCACGCTTGATCATTCGGGATCGTTTCCCAGTTCCTAGATTGGTTGTGTGTGATCAGCATGGATCTCAGGTCAGTTTATTTTACTCTCTCTCTCTCTCTCTCTCTCTCCCTGCTTGCTCTTCTTCACATAAGTAGTTCTAAATTGTTTGAATGCCTGTTTGCACAGTTTTCTTGACGAACAAAAAGAGAGTTAGAATCTACATTAATAGTAGACCAACCAAAGAACAATTTGAATTTTGAACAATGTCAAATTGACCCAAATTAATTTTTTTGGCCAAATTGGTACACAAGAAATAATTGTGGATTAATTTAGTCCAATTTTCTGACATGTACAATGAAAATATATTTGGTATTCTTGAGAATAATAAAAAAAATTTCTTATATTTTAATATAAGAATTTCTGAAGTTTTCTCTAATTAAAAATAATCTTTCATCACTGAGAAGGCTAAAATCAAATATCTAATCTAGCTCAAAATACGTGATCCAATCTGTAGTTCCATCTTTTAGTCTGATTTGAAAATCCAAAATCATTTCAGGCAAAAGACAAAGAAGATGATTTAAAGAAAATGAAAATGGAACTTAGACATAACCCAATTATGAATGGGTTAAGAGAACATAGAGCTGAATCCAAGTTCTCTGAACTATTAAACCATGTCAAGTTCTTGAAAATTGTCCATGGCTTCTTACAAACAATTGCTTCTAGTTGACTCCTCTTCACTGCCAAAACGAGTGCTAATTCTTTCCCTAGGAAATTCTAGCCACGCAAGCCAATGATGAGGCCAAAAAAAAAAAAAAAACTCATTTTCTTGTGTCCTGAATGTTTTTTTGAAGTTGTCTTAACATAATGTTTATGGGAAAAATGGGAGATAAAGTAAATGCCTTTAGAGTGAGTTGCCAGCAATTAACAACGTTGCACATTTGTGTTGAATGCATTAGTATATGGCAGAGAAAGCTCTGACAAGGCCTGATGATTTCGTTTTAGGATTCTGCAGCTTTGCCTCTAATTCTGAGTGATTTAAAGAATTGTTTTGATATTTTGAAGTTCTCCATTTTCTGTTTGGTCACTTGGAAAATCGAGGAAAATTTTTCATTAAAAAGAAATTTTTTAATTTCAGATATTAAACTTAGAGCCTTTAAGTAAAAAAACTTGCTTAAATTTGTCTGAAAAAAAAAAACTTGCTTAAATTTGTCTGAAAAAACTTAATTTTTGTTGCTTTGAACATTGGCCAAAAGATTTAAGGCTTAATTGATATTGTCTGTAGAAAAACATAGGTCCCCATAGTAAGCAATACTGCGTGGCTAGCATTTTTATTTCATTTTAGCATAAACTTTAAAAGCTGGTTCTAAGTTCAGTGGTCAAATATATCTTTGTTCTCTAAATTTGTTGCACCAAGCGTTGGAAACTGTTTCCATTATTATCTAAAAGCTTATGTTGGTTTTATTATCTCATGTCACACTCGAGCAGGCGAGGTTCTTATTGGCAAAGTTGAATCCATCAGCTACCTACAATAATGCCCATGAGATGGCTGCTGGTTCGGATGTGATATTCACAGATGATGTGAGCCTTCAAGTCTTCTTCGAGCATCTTCAGAGGCTAGCTGTTCAGTCTTGACAGTAAACACCTGTTTGTAGGTTTTCTTTTAGTGTGGGGGAAATTTTCCCTCAGGTGTGAGTTTTGTATCCTCTCTTTTATCCTACTGTTCCATTCTGTTGTCTTCCTTTCTTTCTATCATCTTCAGAAGGTATAGGTGAGCCCCGAATTGTTTGAAAAATAAGAAAGAGCATATAATTCTTTGGGGGGGGGACTGGGGAGGTTGCTCCCTTGAAACAATAAGGGACACAGGTTAGTGGAAGGTAGTGTTAATACAGAAAGAAAGGTAGTCAGGAATGCGAGTTAGAAGGATCCCTGCCGCAATCGTGGGGTGAGTTGGCAACATATTTTGACAGAATTTTTTTTTTTAATCCTTTTTGTATTCACCTGGGTCAGATGTGTTTTATGTATCAGAATTTTCTGAAGTTAATACTCAATGGGTTGATGCATCTATAGGTTATTTAAAGTTCAGGAACCTGAGTCTATTCTGTGAACTACTATTTTACATCGCAATTTGTACACCATTTAAATATACATACAAACATATCTGCCTCTGTGCCTCGGTCCATCTTTCTTTAAATTTTCTAGTTACATTAGTGCAATGAGATGGTTGAACTTCAACTTTTAAGGAGGGAAGATTTTGCATTTTCTTTATCTAAAATTTAAGCGGCCTATCGATCGGCTCACTCGCAGAACAAGTTTCTTGTTAGTAGTCCACCGTATCAGAAATTGCAAACAGAAACACAACTTCAAATAACACAAATCAACAAATCTATATATAATTTTGTATAACTATAAAATTAATATACAAACATTTCTTTACTCTTCCAATGGGAATTTTTCGGTTCGAAGCTGTTATGGACACATTAGAGGGGAAATTACTTCGTTTGGCCACATTTGGATGCACATTTGGCGTTTACAGGTTCCATCGGAGGTTGAGAATTTTTGTGGAGTGTGTGTTCCGGTAGTCTACCTCCAAACGTCGCTTTGAGATCTAAGCAGGTTTCTGCGGAGCTTCATTATTGTTTTGAGTGTCCGTTTGCTGCTCAAGTTTAGAGCTGCTCATCTCTTTTGGTGTTTTGTCACTCGCATGACTCTATCACAAAATGGTTAGTGTGTTTTACCTGGTCTCTCGAGTGATGATCAGGCTCTATTTGCAGTGATTTGCTGGAATTTATGGAACTGTAGAAATCATCGTGTTTGAATACAAATGAATTGGTCCACATCTCATCTGCTTAACTTATCAGGTCAGTTTCTTTCAAGTGGCGTTGTGCTATCTTATCTCGGCCTGTTAGCAATGAAGCTGAATGCCTTTCCATACGTGAAGCACTTAGCTGGCTCAAGTCTCCGCACATTGATGATAATATCATCCTTGAATCAGATTCCCTACAGTGCGTTCAGAGTTTGAAACACCCAGCAGGTGCAGCTTCCTTTGATTTAGTGATTGAAGACTGCTTTGATCTTATGAAGAATTTCTCTAACATTTGTATTAGGTTTGTAAGGAGATGTGCGAATGAGTTAGCTCATGCATTCGCTAAAGCGGCTCTTTCTATGTCAAATTATCAAGTGTGTGATTTAATCCGGAACTTTGCTTTTTCTGTATTAGCTCGAGAGAGCTTTCCTCTTTAAATGATAAATCTAATTTACTTTTCAAAAAAAGTAATATTTATAAAATTTCTATTAAGTGTAATAGTATTTTTTACATTTAACATTGATTGACCCGGTGGTTAAGTATTAGTATGGTACATTTGAGGTTTTGAGTTCAATTTTTATTATTCACACAAAATATGTATTTTTTGTTTA